>CM022761.1:16226614-16246614 GCA_012411365.1 Ameiurus melas | reverse complement strand
GATGAGATGATCAATTATTAGCACAGACATGCTTCATGATTATTTATTTATTTTTAATCCAAACTTAACAGAGCATTTGCTTTAAAAACAGAAGCTGGTCAAATGTATATTTTTGTTGGCAATATAACTGTACTTTTTTCCACAAACTGAAATTTATTTTTTCATAAATTGCATTTATTCAGCATTGCCTGCCACAAAGTTGAAGGTTGATGAATCCTTGTGTAACTTCACAAACAAACGACCATTATGCAGAGATGGGGCTTAACTTATGCAGCTTTCAACAAAATCATTGAAATGACAGATGACTAGCGGCACAAGTTTGTGGGTATTTCAGGAAGTCAGTAGACCTCTTATGTGAAATATCAAGCCAAGGGCTTTGCTGATCACCCAAAACAAACCCACACCCTGAACCATCTGGCACTCACGCAAGGGCACAAATAAGGGATCATATTTACAGATATCTGGCTGCTGGGTGTAAATGTGGTGAGATTTAAAATAATATTTGAAAAATCACAGCTGCAATTTCAGTAAATATATTAGCTAAATATCAAAGTTAAAATGATGTCTTTTATTAACTTTTCTTTCCTGTTCATGACTGTACTTTTGGCCAAACAGATCTGTCAAAATCAGTGCTATGCCAACAGTCCTGTGAGTATTCAATTATTATTAATGCTTCTAATCATTCTTTGCAAAATTCCCAGTGTTCCCAAAAAGCAATAGATTAAAAAAAAATCAGTTTAAAACAAGACCCTATAGCCAATTACATACAATTTGTGTTACTTATTTTAAAACCCCAATGCTGCAAAAATCTAATTACTTCTTTCTATCGAGATCCCGAAGCTATAATTACCAGCAGCAGCTTTGCAATGTACTAACATTGGTAATTTGTGGTGTCTGAATTTTTTTTACCTTCAATTTTGCTTTTTAAACATATATTTGATTATGCTTATGAATACATACAATTCATGTTCTAATAAAAGTGTCTGAATACATTATGCAACTCACTGTAGTATTAGAGGTAGATTATGTTTTACATGGTCTCAAATAGCTACTGCTGGTCACACTGACAGATATGGAGTTTGCTTTCTCAAGGTTTTCCTAAGCCCATTAATGGAGTGGTTAAACTGCTAAAAGCACATACAACCCCTATGAGTAACTTAAAACGCATGTCTGTGGCCTTGATGTGTGGGTGGAAAATGAAATCTTGAGAAGTCTAGTGAAGAAGCTATCTTCTTCTGATGTGCACATAGACAACAGATGAAGGTGCCGTGAGAGAAAGCATCTAGTTTATCTGCAAGTATTCATAACCTGAAAGACAGAGACAAATCCTAGAGACAAGAGAACATTTTAAACCTAAGTGCATAGACAGTAACACAATAATAGAATAAAAAAGGCACATAATGCAGGGCATTGTAATGTAACGTAGTTGGATGCAGGTGCAGATCAACGTCTTTATTACACACAAAACTCAAAGTAAACGCGGTCTTCACCGGCAAACGAGAAACGTGACATTCAAAGATCATTCAAGGCATGGACATGAAAACACATTAACACCGTTAATATTGAGCGAATTGCTCGAAGTAACCACGGCACTTAAATAGAGAACACAATCAGTACTTAAACATTAGCACCTGTGTCAAATTAAAATCACTAGCTCTCACGCTCGATCCGGAAGCGAGTGAACCAAAACAAAGTCATGTGACTCTTACATAGCCGAGTCATAGTGCCAACCATGTGCAAAGTAAGGTGTTATTTTAGACACTGCTTGAAGAGTTGTGGAAGGAATAGAGGCACTTGAATTTTCAGAATGAGAGAGGACACTTATTCTACAACGGAAGTGTCAGGACACTGAAGCAGCAAGATCTTGCACTTGGAGTAGATAATTGGCTGGTTATATGCAAGATGGCAGCAGTTTTTTAAATGTACTAGAGAGGAGATATGTAGTGAGACCAGCAAGAGGAGTGTTACAGTAGTCATGTCTATAATTGATTATTGTTCCAGTTCACTAATTTAATTCGTCAAGTGGCATTTCAAGAGTGCGTATATTTAGTATAACTGCCCTGGGACATTTCACTGTGTGTATCACTCCACTCATCTGTGTACATACAATTCTGTACAAAATGTCTATCTATTGCATAAAAGCAATATTTCACATGCAAGAGTTTGGTTATACTGAATATCCGATGGCTGTGATTCCCTATGGCACTCATCCTGTGGGCTTGTGCCTACAGCTGAATTGCAGCCATGCCTATATTCATTATAACTTGTTTTTGCCAATGCAATATTGCTTAATTGGAACAATATAGGAAGTATAGGCCGTTAAGCAAGTTTTGTGGTCGAAAAAGGTTGCATGCGTCTGTTGTTATGAAGAAGAAAATTGCAGGCTCTGATTGTTGATGTGATGTGACCGGAATAGTCAAGTCAGTCATCTCAAATCAGTTTTGTCAAGATTGAGTTTTAGATGATGGTTGTTATCCAGGAAGATATGTCAAAAAAGCAGTCTGAATGCTTGTGAGCAGCATGAAAAGTGGATGAAGGAAAATACAGCTGTGTGTTATTGATGTTTCCATGATAAGTGAAGCCATTAGATCTGATCAGTCAGCCCAGTGATTTACTATAATTGGAAAACAAAAGTTTACCAAGAACTGACCCCTGATGAACAGCAAAAGTAAGCCTGTAAGTCATGAAACTTAACCACTCCACTGAAAACCATTTCAGAGTGCAGTCCTCTATCCCCAAATCTGAGTGGAAATGACAATCTGGTAATTCGCAGTGTCAAAATCAGAAGACAGGTCAAGTACAATCTACAATCAGGTACAATCAAACTATATTGTACTCCAACCATCCAGTACTGAAGTTGCATACTCCAGAAATATGTCACTGATAATTTTAAAATGATATTTATTAAGTTTGTTTTTCCCTCTAGTATTCAATATTTTCTGCTTCTTCGTCTTCTTCTTCTTCTTCTTCTTCTTCTTCTTATTATTATTATTATTATTATTATTATTATTATTATCTATTTCTATTGTTCTATAGTTCTATTGGCCTCAGATCCGGTGACTGGGGGATGACTTTTTGTTTGAAACATGAAGGGACGCACAAAGTCAGCAACAATACTATACTATGACATACAAACAATGATTGATTGCTATGAACACAGTGTGCCAAAAAAAAAAACAAAAAAAACATACTACTACACCACCTCCACCAGTCTGGACTGTTAACACAAGACATGGTGGGTCCATGAATTCATGCTGTTGGTGCCAAATCTGTGTCCCTCAGCTGCATTTGAAATTCATCAGACCAGGCTATGCTATTGCAGTCATCAACTGTCCAGATTTGGTGAGCCTGTGCTCACTGCAGCCTCAGTTCTCTATTCTTGGCTGACAGAAGTAGAACCCAGCATGGTCTTCTGCTGTTGTAGCCACCCATGATTGACTGATTAGATAATTGCTTGAGTTAGTAGGTGTACAGGTGTTCCCAGTGCTCGGTGGGTGTATTGGGACACCTGATTGTAGACACTCCACAGCCATATTTCAAAATCTAGCCAGCTAGCAATTAATACTGCGATCATACAGCAATTTTTGTTCTTGCCTCCTACCTATGTAAGACCACATGTACATCACATACATCTATCTGCTAAACAGCTTGCGACTGTGTTCTGAGTTACGAATAACCTCTCATTCAAAGCTGGTTACAGACTCCTATCATCTCTTCCGTTGTTATGCATGTACAGTAGGTGTCATAAGTATTTGGACAGTGACATAATCTTCATAATTTTGATTCTGTACACCACAATGTATTTGAAAGGAAGCAATCAAGATCTGATAGAAGTGTAGACTTTCAGCTTTAATTCAAAGGGTTTAACAAAAATATTGCTAAATTGTTGCCTAACTGTTTAGGAATTGCACCCATTTTTACAGAATCCCTCCATTTTCACAGGCACAAAAGTAATTGAACAAATTAACATAATCATAAATATTGAGATTATTTTAAACACTTGTATGCAAATAATTTGCAGTCAAGGACTGGCTGAAGTCTGGAACCCATGGAAATCACCAAATTATGACTTTCCTCCTTTGAGATGCTTTGCCAGGCCTTTACTGCATCTACCTTCAGTTGCTGCTTGCTTGTGGGTCTTTCTGTCTTCAGTTTTGTCTTCAGTAAGTGAAAAGCCCTTCTGTTGCTTTTGATGTATGCTTTGGGTCATTATCCATCTGTACTATGAAGTACCGTCCTATCAGTTTTGCTCTATATATGGCTCTATATGCTTCAAAATTCATCATGCTACTCCTATAAGTAGTCACACCATCAATAATCACCAATGATCCAGTTCCATTGGTAACCATGGATACCCATGCCATAACACTGCACTTCTTTTTAAGAATGTACCAAATGTTTAGTCACTCCTAAAGTTTCTGATACAGTGCACCCGGAAAGTATTCACAGCACTTCACTTTTTCCACATTTTGTTATGTTATAGCCCTATTCCAAATTGGATTAAATTCATTATATTTTACAAACAATACCCCATAATGATAACATGAAAGAAGTTTGTTTGAAATCTTTGCAAAATTAATTAAAAAAAATGTACATAAGTATTCACAGCCTTTGCTCAATACTTTGTTGAAGCACCTTTGGCACCAATTACAGCCTCAAGTCTTTTTGAGTATAATGCTACAAGCTTGGCACACCTATTTTTGTGCAGTTTCTCCCATTCTTCTTTGCAGTACCTCTCAAGCTCCATCAGGTTAGATGTGGAGCATCAGTGCACAGCCATTTTCAGATCTCAACAGAGATGTTCAATTGGGTTCAAGTCTGGGCTCTGGCTGGGCCACTCAAGGACATTCACAGATTTGTCCTGTAGCCAGTCCTTTGTCATATTGGCTGTGTGCTTAGGGTCGTTGTCCTGTTGGAAGATGAACCTTCGCCTCAGTCTGAGGTCCAGAGCACTCTGGAGCAGGTTTTCATCAAGGATGTCTCTGTACATTGCTTTCCCTCGATCCTGACTAGTCTCCCAGTTCCTGCTACTGAAAAACATCCCCACAGAACGATGCTGCCACCACCATGCTTCACTGTAGGGATGGTATTCGCCAGGTGATGAGTGGTGTCTGGTTTCCTCCAGACATAATGCTTGCCATTCAGGCCAAAGAGTTCAATCTATGTCTTGGTCTCGGTCTGAGAGTCCTTCAGGTGCCTTTTGGCAAACTCCAGGCATGCTGTCATGTGCCTTTTACTGAGGAGTGGCTTCCGTCTGGCCATTCTACGATACAGGCTTGATTGGTGGAGTGCTGTAGAGATGGTTGATCTTCTGGAAGGTTATCCTCTTTCCACAGAGACTTGCTGGAGCTCAGTCAGAGTGTCCATTTTTGGTCACTTCCCTGATTAAGGCCCTTCTCCCCTGGTCACTCAGTTTGGCCGGGTGGCCAGCTCTAGGAAAGGTCCTGGTGGTTCCAAACTTCTTCCATTTATGGATGATGGAGGCCACTGTGCTCATTGGGACCTTCAATGCTTCAGAAATGTTTCTGTACTCTTCCCCAGATCTGTGCCTCAATACATCCTGTCTCAGAGGTCTACATACAATTCCATGGACTTCATAGCTGGGTTTGTGCTCTGACATGCATTGTTAACTTTGGGACCTTATATAGACAGGTGTGTGCCTTTCCAAATCATGTCCAGTCAACTGAATTTACCACAGATGGACTCCAGTAAATTTTTGAAAAAAAAGAAAAAAAAAAAAAAAAAAAACAAAAAACCTTTTTTTGGACAAAAAAAATCATGGCAAAGGCTGTGAATACTTATGTACATGTGCTTTTTTGTTTTTATTTTTAATAAATTTGCAAAGATTTCAAATAAACTTCTTTCGTGTTGTTATAATGGGGTATTGTTTGTAGAATTTTGAATAAAATAATGAATTTAATGCATTTTGGAATGAGGCTATAACATAATAAAATGTGGGACAAGTGAAGTGCTGTGAATACTTTCTGGATGCACAATATGTCTGAAACATATAAACAAAACAATATTTTGTTTTTTCAGCCTAATGATGGCCTCCTTCACTTGTATTGATGCCTAATTGGACCACATATTGAGAGTTCCCATGAGCAACTCCAAAATGCAAATTCAACGATTGGAATCAACTCCAGAGCTTTTTATCTACTTAATTTGTCATGAACTAATAAGGAAACAAGCCACTTGTCTGTGAAACTGCTTATCCTCCAATTGTCCAATGTGAAAATGGTACAATGTAAAAAAAAATGCTGTGATTTATAAACAGTTAACACAATATTTTTTGTTAAACTCCAATTCTTTTTTATGTTAAGTCTCCACTTCAATCACATCTTAACTGATTTATTTGGTAAATGTGCACTTATATAGCACTTTTATCCAAAGCGCTCGGGAGCAACTTGGGGTTCAGTGTCTTGCCCAAGGACACTTCGACATGTGGAGTCACCCGGGCATCGAACCACCAACCCTACAATTAGTGGACAACCCACTCTACCAACTGCGCCACATACCGGATTTAAAATCCATTGTGGCAAGAGTATGAAAATTATGAAAAAATACATTTCTAATGTTTCTCACTAGCTTTGAGGTTTTTTTTTGCTGTCCTTATTAGCTTTGCTAGCCTTATTAGCAGTCATTCACCATCCTATTTGTGAGTTAGCTCTATGAACTTGCTCTGTGTTGTTTGTCTCCATTTACACCTTGTTCTCCTAGCTGAGTTGGGTTCTACCCTGGAGCATTTTTATACTCAGAGTTTTCCACATCTTCTGTAAAACTGACTAAGTAGTGGTCTTGAGGCAGAAGCACAAAAAGGTTCAGAATCACAAAACCAGCATGGCCAAATGGACTAGCCATGAGGCACTTTTAGGTCACTGCATCCCAGTTCTGTGCTCCAATGCCAACAAAGGTTCTGTCTGCCTTTTGTGAGCCCTAGGCATGAAGAGTCATTCAGGCCCCTCAAGCCTGCTCAGATACTGAGGCACCTAAAAGTGTTTTCTAAGATCTGGTAAAGATTTGGCAAAGTTTAGGTGAACTTTGTCAATGTCAAATCAATTCATTGCTGATTGTGGTTCTCTCTGGTAGAGCTGCACAGTCCGGTGGGACATTACACACATATCCATGACTGCCCTCACTATCTACTTTATGCCTTCCACCTTTACAGCTGAATCTTCCCAAATTGCAGATCATTTTCATGCACCCAGTTAGGCCTTGGGTACCATTGCTGCTTTATCTAGTGGTCAGAAAACCCTGCTGGCTTTCTCATAGAGCGGATCTGCTATCCCAAATGAATTAAGAGATTTGGCAGCCCCAGCCTGTACCTGTGATCTTCACCACTTGGAATGAAATGTGTGGATTGATGACTACAACCTAACAGTACATGAAACCAAAAGATCCCTTTAAACCATAGTTTGCCCTTAGGCAGAAACTCTTCCATGAATAGTGTGCATCTCTTTGACTGGAACTTTCCTTCAGGAACTGCTAAACCTCTTCATGGGCATTTCTCCAAGGCATGCTACTTCTGGTAGTCTGCACTTCCACCAGGGTATCACTGCATATTTTCTTCAGTTATATTTCAGTTAGTCCTAAATTGTGTTGGTTCTCATGACATTGTCCAGAAATCACGTTGTCATAAAAAAATTATTTGAGTTTACCTTCTTTTTCTATAAATTGTTTAACAATCACTAATTATAGCCTTACACACTGTAAGGGGGGCCAGTGTGCACACAAGCAGTCACACACTCATTCACACCTAAGGGCAATTAGGGAAGCCATACCACCTACCAGCATTTTTTGGAAGAAGAGATGAAACTGGAGAACTTGCAGGAAAATATGTTTAGGAAAAACATCTGTTTAACTCAGATTTTTCAGTGTGATTTCTTTATTTCTTTTAGAATACCTGGCAAAATCACAGGAGTAAAAATTTCTAAGCAATGATTAATCAAATTCAAATGAATTCCTTAAAAATCTCATCATCAACCGCTTATTCCTTCTTCAGGGTCGCGGGGAAGCTGGAGCCTATCCCAGGACTCATCGGGCACAAGGCAGGGTACACCCTGACAGGATGCCAGTACATCGCAGGGCACAATCACACACACATACACACACACATACACACACTATGGACATTCATACACTATGGACAATTTAGCCATGCCAATCAGCCTACCATGCATGTCTTTGGACTGGGGAGGAAACTGGAGTACCCGGAGGAAACCCCCGCAGCACAGGGAGAACATGGCCCTATCGGGAATCGAACCCCAGACCCTGGAGGTGTGAGGCGAACATGTTAAACACTAAGCCCTTTCCTTAAAAATGTTTGAGAATATTTATGGTGACATTGAAAGCTTGAGTTTGAGTCTTTGAGTCTTAAATAGATTTAGACAAATGATTCAGGTAACTAATTATCTATTTATCAATCTGTTGGCAAAAAAATAGATTTTGTACAGAACATATTTTAAAGGTTCTGGTTGCAAATATTCCAAATGAAATGGGTTATAATCTGACAAAAATCTGGAGCAAAACACTGACTTGACCTTTTCTTGACCTGATCATTATCAGTTTGAGCACCAGTTATCCTATTCTTATGGTTCTGCCACCTCTTGGCTCAAGTGATAAGTACTATTTGATCATACCTCAATTTGCTTTAATTGCTGGGATATTTGACTGATGTGAGACATCTGAGAAGTGGATAAAGAAATAAAGTCAGTCAGGCAAGGAAAAACAATTATTCAAATGAAATTCAAAAGCTCAGAAATGAACCTTAAGGAGTGGTGGGACTATATCACCGAATAACTTTTGTGATAAAAAATAACTGTACAAATACAGGATATTAAAAGACAGCAGTAATGTTGCTGAGAACCTAAATACTTCTTGAAGCCTCTCATGCTAATACTACCTATAAATCCTTTTTACTACATTTATGCTTCACTTTAGAATAGTAGGTAAACAGCATAGTACAAAAGAGGATATAAAATCTTAGTAAAGCTGGTGGCACAGACAGCATTACTATTTGGTTCTTATGACAATGTACAGATCAACTAGTAGACGTTATCACCTATTGAGTGAACCTTTACTATCAAGTAGGCATTAGTTCTGACTCAAATATCTAGATATCAGATTAGATATCTCCTTCTTCATGAGTGTAAGAGGTGTGCAAGAACTCACAGCTTTTTTTGCATGCTTTTTCAGATTTGAATGACTTTTTCAATTATAATTAGAGTCTGGAGGTTCAGGTCAATTAATTTTAGGTAAATATTATTGTCTTAGCAAGGCTGTCGTGAGACTTGACATAATGTCCAAATTCAGTACATAGAATCAAGTTTAATTTTTTTTTATTTGTTGGACAAAACTATTAATTGTGTTTAGGACATTAACGTCACTGCTGTAAGTCTGTTTATGTCTCCTAAAGTTCTAAAGTGCTTCTATGTGGAACTTTCTATGAAAGGGAATGACTCTGATAGACCCAGCAATCTGTCACCAGCTAGCAAAATACTGGCATGGTTTGGATCCACTTGTCCTCTTAGAGGGAAGGGTCACTGAATGTTAATTCAACGTTATTCTCACTGTTATTAGCTTTATCTTATGGTGGAACACTTCTATCTTGATGAAAGTGGTCTCTTCAAGAAAGTCCCCATCCACAGAACATGATGATTCAGTGTTTTAACATTATTAATAAAAATCGATATTTGATGATAAATGATATGCTGTGGACATTGGGAATTATCTTGTAGATGTTGGTGCACAAGAAATGTGTGTGCACAACAGTGAATTTGTTTTCCATGCAAAGGAAAAAGAATAATGACTCCCTTGTACAATGCCTGAGATCTTTTGTGTGGTTTTTGAGATGCTTTTGGCTTGGATATTTTGCGGATAAATGACAACCTGGATAGTGATATACCTTCACACGCTGTGAAACACACAGCAATTACACCATCTGTGTCAAATACAGTTGAAGGAAAGTATGTCTACAGCTGCTCAAAACAAGCTTCCAGACTGCATACTGGATGACTGTATGTTGTCCACTCTCAACTGCCTATTAAGGGGTTACTCATTACTCATATGCTACATAATTCAAGCCTGTAGCATAACTCAAATGTGATAGCCTCTTCACTTAATTTTGTTTGAGGTTGTACCATTATCAATGGCATCCTGCCCCACCAAAATATATGGTCACGAGCTACACTTGCTTGTATGCAAACCCAAATATACCCTATACACCTTACGAGATGCTACATTCAATGCTGCTGACACTGTAGTACAATAAAAGTGCTCTTTGTAAGGCACACTTTATCTAAAGTTTAATAATGCAACATTTCTAAGTTCTGCAAAATTGACAAACTGGTGTGTTTCTCTATTCTGTCTTCAGAATGTCCTCAGGATATTGTTTGGTTAAAATTGTCCCTAAAAACATCAGAGACATGCTACCCTTTCAAAGGTAATATGCATTGTGTTGATGCACTTTTCAAGCTCTTTGGCTGTGCAAACACACAACTCTGCACTTAATACTTGAATTAACTTTTACTTGTTGTTTCTTTAAACAATTAAAATCTTACGGATAACAAAAGCAAATCCACAGCTGTGTCACTTCTTTCAAAAAGTCCGCCTTTATAGATAACACTGGTGCACTTTTGCAACACTTGAATATCTCTCTCTCTCTCTCTCTCTCTCTCTCAAAATTTACCAAACATCAAAACATTGGAATGAAAATAGATACATGGATACATGGACTACTATGTTTTACCTCATGCACCGTAACCGAACATTCACCATTAACGCCTTTCCAAAGAGCAGATGTTGGCATGTATTGTTAGAGCTGAAAAGCGTGCCATGGGTCGTGTTCTGAGCTGTGTTTTCGTCCAATGTCTGACACCATTCCACATCTTCCAATTAGATGCTTTTTTTGTTTTTGCCTTTTTTTTATAGGGGAATTTTTTTGTAAAGGTCATAAGTAATTAACCCGGCTGCTTGGAGCCCTTTTTCCTTAAAACTCTCTATTTTCGGATTTTTCCCTCCACAGACTTCATTTAATATAAGTGTTAGCATTGTGTACCTGTTGGTTTCTTAGGGCTAAAGACGTTGGTGTGGGAAACTTTTACGAGTTATCGGGAGTGTTTTATTTATTTATTTATTTATTTATTTATTTATTTATTTATTTTTAGTTAGGCCCTGTGTGCTTTACTGAGAAAGGAGGATCAAGACGTGATGCTATAATGAACTAACATTCAATGATGCAAACAGCTTTTTCGACTATTTGATATGGATTTTTTGATCATCGGTTGTCCTCAATGCAGGGTCAGTTTTATCCGATATAAACTAAGCAATTACATGGACACTTAATAACACTTACTCCCACCCTCTTGTGATTCAGTGTTTGTCATACAACGATTTCAGACTTAGAAGGTACATGGAGCGTGGATTGTATTCTGCCTCACTTTTTTTTGTCGATATGGACAGAATAAATAATAAATGTTGATAAAATAAAAGCCAACAACAACAACAACAACAACAATAATAATGATAATAATAATAATAATAATAATAATAATAATAATAATAATAATAATAATAATAATAATAATAATAATCGCGGACACTTTATTGTGATGATACAACTGGTAAAACTCGAATGAATAATTTACAGGTTAGAATTTATACAGTCGTTTTTTCTGTTGCTCTCCTCCCCGCCAGCACAACCCAGGCTTGATCTAATATTTTCCATACGTGTGAGATCACAAAACTCACAAACACTAAATCAAAACCGGGGACACAACACGTCTTCAATAAAACACTATGGACCATCGAGAGGGAAAGAAAGAAAATTAAAACCACATCACGTAGGAAATGCAATCTGTTGTTACAACTTTTGATTATCACAGTGTTATTTGTTAGCGGGACAGACACATTGCATCTTATTGTTGGTGTGAAACAGATTATGTTCCCCATGTGTGTCACAAAATCTAGGCAACCCAACATGTCTATGACTAATTCTCAATCTCTCTCTCTCTCTATCTCTCTCTCTCTCTCTCTCTCTCTCTCTCTCTCTCTGCGTGCGTGTGTGTGTGTGTAAAAGGACTTCTCTATCGATGAACAATAGAAAGACACCAATGAGAACATATTGAGAAGAAATAGAGCCATTGTACAAAATGACGTATTTATTGTGAGAGTTCTGCTAAATTGCTGCCAATAGTGTAATGTTTTCCAGTCACAACCTTCTTTTAAAATCCGATTGGGCCAGCCATATTTATTACTATGCAAAGCCAAATATTAAAACGAACAACTTGGGGTCCTGGCACGTAACACCTCTGATGCACCAAATAACAACAACAGCAAATAATTATTAGAAATTATTTGCAGAAATCAGGGGAATTCAGTGCGATGTTCCAGTGACATTAGAGCCTCCAATATTACGAAATCAGTTTAAATGTGACGCTGCGTCTATTATAATAAACTCTAAATTTTCAGTGTCTAACATGTAGCTACCCTCTCTGGGGCATTTTCCCTTTTCTTGTGTGAGCCTTATGTCTATTTAAAGTAATTCGCTTCAAAACCAACAAAGGATACACCTAGAATCCCCAGAGACAGGTAATTTAAACAAGACCCGAAACAAGGTGACGTGGTGTTTAAACAGCTAAGATAAAGCTGATGCTAGGGTAATAGATTACGCTGGACAATGTCTATAGGCTTGTAAATATAATTAAAATGCCAAGTCTTCCTGTGTTTCATTTTAATAATACAATACCGAATATTTCGGAATACCGAATAAAAAACAAATAAATAAATAAATAACGCACTTACACCTCTACTCTGTGCACTTTGCTTCCTCTGGTATTCAATTAATGCATCTTGTATGGTAGCACTACTTGTATTGTTCTCTGCTTGATATATCGCTTTGCTTATTTGTAAGTCGCTTTGGATAAAAGCGTCTGCCAAGTGAATAAATGTAAATGTATGTAAATTTCAAAGTTGCCAAACTTTGTACGTGGGGTGTCATAGACCACAACAGCATTATAAGGCAAATATATATAGACTTTTTTTATTAAATTTTATAGGTTACGATATATATATATATATATATATATATATATATATATATATATATATATATATATATATATATATATATATATCGACACGTAACCTATAAAATTTAATAAAAAAAAAGTCATGATAAATTTCCTTTTACACAATTTAATTATTACATTATAATATATTATTATTATTATTATTATTATTAAATGTTAATAATAATAAAAAAATTAATAAAAACAATTACATTTTATTTTATTTATGCTATTCATGCTACGTCCACGTCCATTTTCTTTTCTTTGAAAGTTCAACGTTTACAACCATTTCCTAAATGTTTACAAAATAGTAATTTGTTGCAGCTGTTATGACTTAAGGAAAATAATGAACATTGCTGAATAAGGCATAATGAAGTTGTTTCATAAAATTTGTATGGAAAAAAAAACCTGAAGTTAGTAAACACAATATGTTCCTCGTTTCAAGAAACGTTTTTCCCTCAATTCACATTCCATGAAAAGAGCCTCAAAAGGTCTTTGTATGTTTCACATTTCCAGAAAAATTCATAAACAGTAGGCTATATATGCGCTTGAGAGTCTATTTCGTCGCAGTTACCGCTACGGAACACCTCAACAAGCCGAATGAGAACGAGCAATAGGCTGCTCGGCAGTAGTGTACGTTATTATGTAGCCCTTAAGCCTAATGAAAGTTACTATTTTGGAAGAAATGTATATTAATACCTGAGTCTGCTGCAGTACACCTTCAAACACATTTTAGGCTTTCTTTTTTCATCATTCCTTGGCGTCTTGGTGCTCGGATCAAATCCTTATGCCTTCACGTGGTGAATCCAGAATTTAGAGCAGGAATGCCATTCTTTTTTTATCCAGATGGGGGAGACTGTCGCTGAGATCGTCGAATTCTGTGGATCCACACTGTCGTTTTCGGATGACCATTAACATGTTCAGAAACTTCAGTATATCGAGTAAATATCCTCGGATTTGTAGGAACAACATATTCAAAGACATTTTCAACGTTCAACATTTAACGTTTATGACTTTCTGGTCAAATGCCACTGGATGTCCCCGTGAATGGATGGCTGCTGTTAAGGCCTTACCTATCATCACTTTACCTAACAGTATGTTAATGTTTTTTTTTTTTGTTTTGTTTTGTTTTTGTTTTTTTTGTTTTGTTTTTTGTTGTTTTGTTTTTTTTTGGAGCGGTGGATGAACACCCTCTTCAGAGTTTGTGCTACAATTCGACCTGATGCTTTCCATGTGTAAATGACCTCTTTTCAGCTCTGGTCACGTAAGATAGTTACACGGCCTCTTATTATTACCAATGGGTCGACTGTTAACTTTTACAAGTGACATTTTGTGAGCTAATAAACTGTACCTTCTTTACATCCTCAGGAAATACTGAGAACATGCTGTGATAACGCAACCTCTTGGAATTTAGTCAATCCCTTATAGCCTCTATGTCATAGCTTACTTGCAACGACAAAGGTATTGATTACATTAGATCTAAATTCAGAGGACACATACAGGCTACAGCCCTACTAAAAATATGCTTGAATGCAATTACTACGCCAACTCTCTCAACAAACATGTAGTTTTAACATATGGGTTCCGTGTAGGCCTAAGTAAGGTTAAATGCATATTTGAAGGGGAAAATAAACTGCATCCATAATGATTTTAAAAATCCACAAATATTTGTACACTATGGGTGTCTATGATTGAATAGCCCTTTCATCATTGACACTGCAAGTATCTTGTAATGTCATGGGGTTCAAAATGCTTTCACTAAAATGTGCATGCCAATTAATGCCAATTTTGTGCCAGTGTATGTATTTTTCCTTGTATAAAAAGCAAATAATCACAATGAACATGCTTACCCTGTTCGTGCCAATGTACCCTATTGCACACTATACTGGCGTTTTATTAACTTCTTGTTCCTTAGTTCTCCACCGTGAATATTCATTGCCGTTACAGAAAACACAACCCTTTACTACAGACTTACTGCCACATTCAAGTGTGATTTTCTCCATATTAAACAATCTTGGCGTTATTTTGGGCACAGGACGCACGGAGTTCTGTGCGTAAGTTCCCCCTTTAATCAGAATTAGTCTGTTCAAGAGGTTAAATTACGCAGACGGGACGGCTCGCGCGCGGAGCAGCCTACCACAAGTCGCGCCGACCAATGAGATCAGCCCATAGCTCACAGCGTAACCGGAGCCATTGACGTGGAGGATGCGTCAAATTAATTCAAGCAAACTTCTGCCTACTGGATCAGACAAATTTCGTCTTTAACGAATGAAGAACGGCTTTAAAACTTCGTTCAAAACAATTCAAAAATTTAGCTTCTTGGAGAAAAGAGAACCGATCTCCGGATATTTACAGTGTGATTTGGAGCGCCCTAACACTGCATGCAGCAGAGACGGTGCGTTCGGCCATTGAGGGAAAACTGTGTCAAGAAAAGCATCCCAACACCACAGGCAAATGGGTGAGCCTTCGTTCACATCACCATGCTTCAGTGGGAGAGAGATGATAGAAGCGGGACATGTTTTGCATACCTGAATAACGCCAGAAATGACCGTAAATTCGGCGTTGAGTTCCAGTCGACCGTAGTACGCGTTTTTTCCCCAACTTTTTTATCTATGCAAGTACATACAGTTAGCACGTCGACTGGGAATGCTAGTGTTTAAATCAACGAATGTCTTGTTGTAAGGTGTTACAAAATGAGACTATGTTCTCACTTTGTCTTATATAGGCTACTTCTCAGAAAGCAAACTGGTTGCACTGGATGTTCATCATATTTTAGTCTGCTATTACTGAGCAGATATGAGAATCCATGTTTTTTAGTACAATCAGAAATGCTATATTAATGTTTGTCGTGCTTTCTCCTCCAGAGCAAACCTATGGGGAGGTGAACCAGTTAGGAGGGGTTTTTGTTAACGGCCGACCTCTTCCCAACGCCATTCGACTAAGAATAGTGGAGTTAGCACAGCTTGGGATCCGTCCGTGCGACATCAGCCGTCAACTCCGGGTTTCCCATGGCTGTGTGAGCAAGATTCTGGCGAGATACAACGAAACCGGCTCCATATTGCCCGGTGCGATCGGAGGGAGCAAACCACGGGTAACGACACCAAACGTGGTGAAGAGCATACGGGAATACAAGCAAGGAGACCCGGGGATTTTTGCCTGGGAGATTCGGGACCGACTTCTAGCAGATGGAGTATGTGACAAATACAACGTGCCCTCTGTCAGCTCCATCAGCCGGATTTTACGGAACAAGATTGGCAACCTCAGCCAGCCCAACCAGTACGAAAGTGGCAAACAAGCTGCGTCACAGCCGAGTCTCTCTTACAATCATTTATATCCGTACACATACCCCAATGCGATGTCCCCTTCCGGGACCAAAATGGGTAATTCTGCAGGTGTCCAGGTCACCGGGGGACATGTTAGCATACCGCGAGGCTGGCCTTCAGCTCACACCGTCAGCAACATACTGGGCATACGTGCTTTCATGGACCCCGCAGGTGAGACTAAGCCCATCTTTTTGTATACGAAACTATTACACTTTTTGAGGCTTACTATCTTCTCAACGAGTTTTAAATTCTGCAAAACATATTACAGATATATCTGTTTATAATGCATGTGTCATATAATCGCTAACAGACTTAAAATAAATCCAATTCACTTTGACATTTTTCAGTTAGGCCTCGCGAGAACGTTCGTGTAGGCCTCAATCAGTAAGATGTTTTCTCAGGAACGAAATAGCAGGATCTGTCTTGCATGTACGGGTCATGTTGCAGCATTTTACACTTTTGCAAAATAACCAGGCTAATATGGAAATGATAATTCCGAACAATTATAAAAGTCTATCTCAGCCTTAAGTAAA
Organism: Ameiurus melas; assembly: GCA_012411365.1. Classification (NCBI taxonomy): domain Eukaryota; kingdom Metazoa; phylum Chordata; class Actinopteri; order Siluriformes; family Ictaluridae; genus Ameiurus; species Ameiurus melas. Next base: position 16,229,691 of record CM022761.1, on the reverse strand, counting down.
AGAAACATTCTTTATACAATATCTGCGCAAATAATCGGAGAATTAATTTACGCACACCAGAGTATCTTCTTTTTTTTCTAGAATGGTTCGCATTTATAATTATAAATAAAAAAAATTGGCAAATATATTTATATATATATATATATATATATATATATATATATATATATATAGAGAGAGAGAGAGAGAGAGAGAGAGAGAGAGAGGTATATATACATATATATATATATATGAATGAAACAAAAATCATATTCAAGAAATTCAAAGGTTAGCTATCAGATTTGACCTGGATAAATGTATATAATTATAATAATTTTAATATCATTGTTTCATTCTCTCATATTCATATTTTTCATATTATAGTCCAGTGTGTTATCATTTATCACAATTATTAATTTCATCTAACGCGAAATGTCATAAAAGACTAAAGTGTTGGTTTTATTTGAAATCTGTGTTATTTACCTAGCTATTGCTGGTACTGAAGGCTACACACCGAAAATGGAGGATTGGGGTAGTGTGAACCGAGCAGCTTTTCCTTCCACACATGGAGTCAACGGAATAGATAAATCCTCCATTGAGACGGACATAAAGTACCCTCAGGTAACAGCTTTTTCACGCAGTCAGTACATTTGGCCAAACTGCAACTCATTATGGATAATTCGTGTAGTGGGCCTACTTGATCTGTTTTTCATTATTTTGGACTGATTGCATAATCAATCATAATGATGCTCATTAAGCTGTAACCGTTGCGTGCGTGCATTTGTGTGTGTCTGTGTGTGTGTGTGTGTGTGTGTGTGTGTGTGTGTGTGTGTGTGTGCGCGTGCGTCCGTGCGTGCGATGTGTGCATGCTATTTTCTTGTTTCCATAGCCTTCATCGACTCTGTCTAGTTATGTTGCGCCGTGTGCCTATTCTCCCTCGAATCAGTATGGTGTGTATAGTGGTGCAGCAGGCAGCTATGTGAGCCCCGGGCATCACTGGCAGGCTCAGGGATCGAGCGCTATGACAATCCATTCAGGGGACATCCACTCTGCTATGTCCTTCAAACACACAGCCCGAGACGGTAAGCATGGTGCTGTTTGAGACGGCTAATAAATGCATGTTCTGTATAACATATAGAGCTGGTTTAAACCATAGTATATAATGGTGATCATAAGATACGACACAACACCTTGATGCAGAATTAATTGCATTATACAATAAATTAATTGTTTATACAACGTTCCATTTAAAAAGAAAAAGTTATTTAGTTATAATAGCTAATTGTTTCTTGTTTTTTTTTCTTTTTTTTCTTTTTTTTTTCTTTTCTTTTTTACCGGCTTAGGACGCCGGATATTTGTCTATATGGTGAAATGATTATTTCAGCTTTAATACTTTTGTGCTTCACATCGTCAATTTGTTTTTGATTAATTAATGAAATGTTTTGTTTATTAATTGAAATAAATTTAAACAATGACACATTTCACATACTTTACATTGGCAGTTGTACTGGCATTATAATGCTTAATGCAAATTATTTGTGTTGAGATAGTTACAGGTTTTATGCTTTATTCGAACGCTGAAAATTACTAGTAGACTCCCGCTGCTTGAGAATAATTTGCAAGCGGTTTGGTGTGGAATAGGGGGAAAAAAGTTCATGTCAGGTCAGTTTGCAGTGTTATGTTCTCAGCTGGAGTTTGCGGTGTATCTTACGTCATATGAGTTAACGAGAAGTGACATCATGAAAATATAACAGTTTATGAACATTATCTATCTCTCTCTCTTTTTAAAATTAATGACGTTCTTGCTGATTTTGGAGTCATACCCTGTTTACAGAAAAATCGACTGATTTCAGAAAGTTTTTATTTCCATTTATTCCGTTGACTAATTGAAATTATTTACAAAACTGTCTAGAGCCGTTTTATTTCATTTTTTTAAATAATATTTTTATTGATATACCCACACTTTTTGTTTAAATTCAGTTAATTGATTCGCGAAGAATACGCAGACTTGCAAATAGTGTTATTGTGGTCGTTATAAGCATTCACTAGGTTTAATCGTCCTAATGACTGTCTAGTTGTGCAGTGCTAGAACAATAATTACAGCCTGTTTGCGGTCTAAATATGCCTCCTGTTTGTACTTCACAGGAGACAGAAAACCCCAGAGTCCCCTAAGTAAGCAACAGCACGAAGTGCTCAGCATACACGGACTCAGCCTTCCTACGTCATCATCATAGCCCTGGATATTTTGTGTGGCGTGTGCAGCGTAAATTTTAGCAATACAATTGCCCGTTTCACGAACAGTAAGTTCAAACGCTACTTTTCCCCCACGATGCGAAGAGCAATCTGCCATACATTCTTATTTTCTGAAACAAAATGAATGTAATGTTTTACTTTTATCGCAACTGTGCTTTGTGCTGCATTGAATGTTAGTAGGTTGATTTGTCTTTTGTCCCTCAAAATTCTTGTATGTTTGCGCTATTTATATATAGATAAAAATGACCGCAGTGCGAAATGCACAACGAATTCTTGCCATTGTCCAGAATATCTTGACAATTGGGTAACGTTATTTGTTACATGCCCTCTTTTACTTGGGAAATAAATTGCAGTACCTTAATTACAGACAAATATGTGAACTGAGTAATTGTTAATGTAAATATTATAAATTCTTTAGTTATATATTTTTTATAAATTCTTGTGTAAATACGCTGAATAAAGTCATTGTAAAATACATTGCTGCAAACTATGTCCTTATTGTGTATACTTTGAGTCATATAGGCTACTGATAAGTTTTATGCTCATTTTTGGAAATTCCAGCTTTGGTGTTGGTTGGTATTTGGATGTGTCGTGTGTATTATCGAGTCCATCAGCCCCTGGGTTGGTGGTATCCCAGAATATCCTACAACGACCACAATTAGGTGCAAAAGTGCTGTTAATACTGAGGGTTGTTTTTCCCCTAAAACAGTTCAATGCAGTATGCATGGGTGATAAAGACTACTTTGCTTTGCTCTGAACTGCATGCTTAATGGCGCCTAGCAGCGTTTGGCGCCTTATGTGATGCTATCTTGGTTTATTCTGGAATAATGCCACTAAGTAAAATA
>CM022761.1:15991614-16221614 GCA_012411365.1 Ameiurus melas | reverse complement strand
TGTTAAGCAAAACAATGAGAAGAGCTATGCCTTTACAACATCTGAAGTGGACTTCGGCATTTAGTGGTCGCTGTCGTGTTTGAATCATTTGTCATTGTCTCCTGTGTGTAAGGTAAAAGTTGAACTGATTCTTTAGAGACAAGAGCCCATCTTGTGCTTATGACAAGCCATTTCCACATTAAATGGTTTGTACACTTGTCTGAATTCCTGGATTAAACCTCTCTCTGTTTCACAGGCCTGCACTCTGCAAGCTAGCACTGGATAAAATTGATGGAAGACCAAAATACTGACTCAATTTACAATTATAAAAAGCAAACAATTAGAATTTATAACTTGAATGCTTGCCAAACTGGTTTAAAATGGTTGATTAATACAAAAATAAATGGCCAGTAATATTTTATACAAATAAATTCTTATGCTTTTGTAATATTACAGCGAATCTGTATGCAAATATCCATCCATTTTCTATACCACTTATCCTATTTTGTTGTGGGGAATTTGGTACCTATCCCAGGGAGCATGGGGCACCAGGTGGGGTACACTCTGGACAGAGTGCCAATCCGTCACAGGGCACAATCACATACACATTCACAAACCCATTCATACAGTACAGACACTTTGGATGCATGTCTTTGGACTGGGGGAAGGAACAAGATTTCCCAGAGGAACCCCCCACATCACGGGGAGAACATGCAAACTCCGCATACATAGGGCCGTGGCAGGAATCGAAACCCCCAACCCTGGAGGTATGAGGCGAATGTACTAACGACTAAGCCACCGTGCACCCATTTCCACAAATATGCCACTGTGAAATAGTGACCCATTATATATATGTTTTGCACAATTTGCACACAATTATTATGTCCTGTGTATTTTGTGAACATTTTTATATATAGCAGCATAACATAAACCATTTTCCATACACAGAATCCGAATCATGATTTATTGGCCAAGTTCACTAGAATATCTAAGGAATTTGACTTGTTTGTAGAGCTCTTGTTGTGATTATAGACATTACATATTACAATAACATAACTAGAACATACACAACACTGGTAATATAACACACATTTGCTATGAACTGAAGTGGATATTATATACAACTATTGCACTGTATGTAAAAAAAAGAAGAATAAAAATTGTGCATAGATAAATATGGCACAGAAAATTTACTGCATCTTAAACACAAAACATAATGCAGTCACTGACATGCTCATCATGTTTGTTATGCAATGAAAGGTTCATATGTCAATAATATACTTCACAGTATACACAATATACTTAGGAAACTAAATCATAGTAGTATTTATAGCAACACAGTTCATTCCACTATCTAGGGTGTATTCCTACCCAGTTTTCTCAGAATAGATTCTGGCTTTACCGTGACCCTGACCAGGATAAAGCAATTACTGAGGATGAATGAATGGAATGATGTGTAAGCCAAATTTTTAGGAAAAACAAACTTCAGTGGATTTCATACAAATGAAGTGGTAAGAAACTCTAAGACTTGTAATCCCACCTCCAGCTCTAACCCAAACCATTCAAAGCTAAGTTGGGGTGTAAATGTTGATTGAACAGTAGGCAGAACACTGTGTTTATAACAGAATATTGTAATCAACTGTTATCCATCGTCAAATATATTAATAAATACGATTTAATTTAGAATTAATAATATCTACCACTGGCAGTATGATGTTAACTACTGGGCAGTAAGTAAGCACTGCTTGCATGCATACAGAAAGGCAGAGAGTTTCACTGATGAAGTTAATAAATGGCTCCCTCCCATGTTCCAACTTGCCATGGAAACTCACCACATTAACCAGATACTTTGAAAGTTGAGTCGGACAGACAAGATCATGACATTCATCTTCTCCAATTAAAACTTAGCATTTCACGTCAACTCCGCCTTCCCCTACTCTGTGGCCTCACACACACTAATCCACGGATGGATTTGTTTTGCAGATGTAGTGATACCATATATATGCAATAACCACCCGTTCCCCTTGAATGTAGATGACTAAACCAGCTTGAAATATTTTAGATTTTTGCATAATAATTAGAAATGGCTCTTTTTAGCACACAAACATCAAAATGTGTCATAAACTAGTAATACAACCTAATGTTTCTGTGTTTTATTAGCATCAAGTATGTAAACAGCAACAATTTGTCATGTTGCATATGCCTAGATGATAGAAAATATGCATCCCAGAAAGACAGAGAGAGAGAGAGAGAGAGAGAGAGAGATTCTAGTGTCTTTGTTAATGGCTTTTACTGTAATATTTTCTCTGTGTATGGTGAAGATATATTAGGAAGAATCTAGACAGTGGCTAGTGCAAAATTCCCATAATTTTCAGCAACTAGAGAATTAATCTTCTGCCTAGATGGCCATCTGGTTTTATTTGAATGTGCTGTGCTCCATGCTGTGTCAGACATGGCTGCAATACCATTGAGCTGTACAGTATGGGATTTAACTGTCTCTCTCAAGTTTTGGCTCCAGTTCTTACGAGGTGATAATAAGACAATGACTTCTCTCAGAAATATATCCCTGTGCTTCACCACTGTCCTGTCCATTGGCTTTAGAGATGGGATTTTATCACATTCTAAAATTTACAAAATGAAAGAAAATACTTTTCTTTTGGGCCTATTGGGTCTTAAAGAAATATTAATCCCTATGTCACTAGACATCTATATAACATACAACATACTATAATAAGGAAATATTAAAGTGAAAAAATAACACAATGTGGATTTTTCTAACCTTTTCCTAATGCTAGAGTTAACATTTACAGAACTGATCTCATCCAACAAACTAAGAAAACATGTTAAATAAAGTTGTCTGTGTGCACCCATATATTAGTGGGAGACATGCAGAAGTAACCTGGATCCTAGGAGCAACACAAATACAAACAGAATCAAAAAGAGACCTATCCACCAAAAAAACCAAAGCATAACAGAATAACTTAATTTTAACAAATAATAGTAGTAAGCATCAATTGAAGGGGCCCTAGCAGCTTTAGGCATTCTATATGTATGTAAAAATAAATAAATAAATAAAAAATTCATGTCTAGTTGTTGATATGGTGATACATTCTGTAAGGAGATGTTTGTTTAGCATTTATGAAAGGAGTCTCTAGTGTCAGTGCTTTGTAACATTAAGAGGTAAAGCAGTAATTTTACGTTTTCCAACCTTCGAAAGACTTCGGAGGTCTCTTTTGTGATTTCTCAGTAACATGACAAGCTAGAAAAAAGAAAACAGGCTGGTGAGGGAACACCTGTTTATACCTGTTACAATGTAAGTGATAACAGGAACTAACATTTCTGCAGACATACTACAACATTAAAGTTAACTATAAACATAACAAATTATGAGATTCAGCATATTTGTTCATATTTGTTTATATCGTATTCAGCATATAAAAAAAGTTAGTTAATATTTTGTTGCCATAGAGGTAGTGTCTAATAGTGATGTTGGGATTGTTTGATCACAAAATACATCCACTGTTTGTAAAATTTTTACTGAAATCATCTTTCTCTTGGACATACAACATGGACTTATATTGACTTAATTATGTTGCAGGACTAATTGTGTTTTTGAGGTTTATATATTTCTTATTATTAGATTTAATCCAATATTTGTATGTAAAAGTCACTAAAATGCACTTATTACAGTTTTTCACAAATGCTTACACATTACTGTTACACCGGTACCGGTGTACATTTCTCAATAACAATAAAAGCCATGGAGAAACAAATCTCCTTACATACTTTAGTAAAGTACTTCATAAAGTGCCTAACCTCAGATTTAATGATAAACCTCTGAGTTTTCTTGGGGAAAAGAAAAAAAAACATAAAACATTTGCAAATCAAAAAAAAGAAAATTGCACACAAAGACAAACTCTCAAAAGTATATCCACCCCAATCTCTACATAAGGAGACAAATGAAGGCAAACTGTTTATTTTTATAGACAAAATCATGCAAAGTGGAAGAGACAACTCTAAATATCTAGACTCATGGAGAAAAGCCACATATTTGTTTAATGTAGGTAATGGTTACAATTTTGAACCAATTAGCTTTCAAACAGGACAACTGGACATCAATGCACACATGATGTACACATTAGTGTTGGGTCCGAGTCCACCTTACTCGAGTTCGAGTCAAGACCAAGTCCTTAACCAATCAAGTCCGAGTAAGATTACACAAGCGGTCAAGTTGGACTCAAGTCCGAGTCTTTTATGTCCAGAATGTAATTAAATTGAAAAAAGATTTGAAATTGCAATTCTCTAAACTCAACAGCTTGTTAAATTAATATTTTAACCTTCACAAACCAATACCAACATAAATGTAAATAATAATAATAATAATGATAATAATAATAACACCACTATTATATTATAAAAATGTAAAATTTTTTATTTCATATCATCAGCACCTCAACTAGTTTCCTATCAAAAAAATTGTATTTAAATTTTTTTTAAAGGGATATTGAGATATATATGGAACTTTTATTATATTACAAGTGTATGAAAAGACATAATACCCTGTTTTGTTATTGTTTCACACTATACTGTGTCCTCCAGTTCAAGTTGACATTTCAATTATTTTATGTCTCTCCCACACAATTAGAGAGAGCGAGAGTACAGAGTAGAGTTACATTTAGCAGCATATCATAACAACAAGTTTCAAACTTTATTATTGCTTTTAGTCTGTCTATAAATTACAACAAACTCATTTCTGAACACAGCTCTGTTCTGGGTTTATGATATTTACTACATTAAAAATTACATTGAACTTTTTTCGTGAAATTCATGACTGGAATTACCAAATGCCAAGGCAATATGACTATAATCTTATTTCACGATAATGATACGTTTTCTAAGGTAGGTCTTTCCATAGTTGTGGCTGAGGGTGATAAAACAACCTTCTGGCTTGAGAAAGTGGATTCCTCCAAACGGGAATATCCCAAAGAGTGCTGTCTAGCAGGGATATTATCTCCGAAAACAATATATGAGCTGGCCAATAAGGTTACATGTGTGAATTAGGATGTCCAGCCCCAGTGGTGTGGGAGGAGGAACTACAGAGGGAAATGGGTTGTCTCATTGGAGGTAAACACATCCACTTCTGCTTGGCTGAACCTCCGCCATACAGACTCCACCACTTGTGGATGGAGCCTCCAATCTGCGGACTTCAGCCCCTGCCTCAACAGAATGTCTGCTCCACACATTCCAGTTGCCCAGAATGTACATTACACTCACTGACAAAAACTTTCCCAGAGAAGAATTAGTTGCACCTGCCTGAACAGGGGTGTGAACGTAACGCTCCCTGGTGGTTGACATATGAAACCACCACTGTATTGTCTGTCACAACTAACACATTGTGACTTCTTAACTGAGGAAGAAAAAAATTCAGTGCTAGGAATATGGCTCTCATTTCTAGGCGATTTATATGCCACTCAAGATGAGGGCCGCTCCAGAGACTGTGAGCTGGACAGCTGTCTAAGACTGCACCCCAGCCTGAGAGGAAGGCATCTGTCATTACCATCTTGTTATAAGGATGCACCCTTAGAATGTGGTCCAATGCTAGAAACAAGGGGACACCTCCAAATTTGTAGGCTTTGCCAACAAACCAAATTCCACGCCATTGATGGAGAGAGGTAGCTCACAAGTGCCTCCCCTACCTTTGCTATAGCCAAATACCCATACTGAATATTCCCTGTTCATAAATATGACTTTTGTATTGTTTTCCCCAGATATTGTGAAAACAGGGGAGTTTTCTGTACTTTGAGGGAGATATATTTTCACTGGGGAGAAAGTGCTCATCCAGCCTGATTTAAGCCACTTCCTATACCCTAGACTATTTATTGATTTATTTAATTATTTTTCTTCAGTCCTAATGATCATTTCAAGCAGCTCTTTATGTGATTAAGAGCTGCTCTACATTTTGGTGCACTGGCTCCCCACTCTGGCTCCTCAGAGTCAGAGAGGGTGGGTTGAATCTCCATACTGGAAAGAGGGAAAAAAATTATCCTGAGGACAGAGCAAGAGAGCAAGCATAGCACTTGTCTAAGGTTCCTCCTCCAGATCCCTACAGGATCCCCTGGCCCCAAGGCTTCAAAACCCAACTCCCATCAGCTGAGCAGAGAGCGAGCCGAGAGCGGAGCTGCCTAATTGTGAAGTGTTCCCAGACACTTCACACAGAAAGTGTCCATCTGTCCCCTATATTAAAACGGGAGAAATGAGTAACACACTTCCTGAACTCTCTCTGACTCATACATTCAAAGAGGTGAGTGACAGAAAAGTAAAGATATATGATAACATGGTTTACAGGCGCTGTTTTATAATCACTTGATGCACAAAATGCCATGCCACCTGACTATGGCAGACCTATAAATAGGAGTGATTACACACAGACTTCAGATACACAGACTTCAGGTCATGCGTGAGGGCACTTCTTACAGCGTAAATCTCACACAAGGTTGAGTTCCTTTTAAAAGGGAACTCAGTACGGTACTTGCATGATGAGGTGCTTTTCTGTGCCCATGCTTCAAGCATGTGAAGACAGAAAGTCCCCTGGTCAGGCAGGAAGACATTCATTAATTTCCTGTTCTTAATTTTATATTGTTAAATTTTTTATCTTCTATTCAGGTTGTCACATCTTGGACCTGTTGGTGGTTAGGATGGATGCAAGTGCAGATAAGAACTTTTAATAAATAGAGGGGGGCATACAAATCCGAATCATGAGACAATGGCATGGTCAAATACAAGCAATGGGTCAGGCGATCTGCAAACAGGCATAAACAAGGCAAGGCAACAATCGAGAATGAGAAACAAGAAACAATATCAAAGAACATGAATCAAAATGAGGAACAGGGGACAAACACTTGATGATAACCCACAATACTTCGCAAAGATGTACTGGTGTAAGTGTGTGTGAGATTGGATGCAGGTGTGCATGATTGGAATGAATGAGTATTCTGAGAATTGTGGTCCATGGTGGCCATGTTTGTAGGCCGCAGTACAGGATGGGAAATGTAGTCAATGGTTGGCTGTGTGACCAGACTCAGGTGTAAGCAGAACTTGGTTGTCTGTGTCAGCAGACTTGGGCATGATCAGAACTTGGTTGTCCGTGTCAGCAGACTTGGCATGATCAGAACTTGGTTGTCCATGTCAGAAGACTCAGGCGTAATCAGAACTTGGTTGTTCGTGTCAGCAGACTAGGGCGTGATCAGAACTGGGTTGTCCGTTTCAGCAGACTCAGGCTGTATCTTGGTTGAAATCTTGGTTGGTCGTGATGTTGGTTTCAGGCATGAAGAGAACCTGGTTGGTCATGACATCAGCTTCAGGCGTGAGCAGAACCTGGTTGGTCATGATGTTGGTTTAAGGCATGAGCAGAATCTGGTGGGTCGTGATATTGGTTTCAAGCTTGAGAGGCCGTCTCTTCAACCTAGGACAGGAACTTGGCTTGAGAGGCCGTCTCTTCGACATTGGACAGGAACTTTGCTTGAGAGGTCGTCTCTTCAACCTCGGACAGGAACTTCGGTTAAGAGGTTGTCTCTTTGACCTTTCACAGGAACTTGGCTTGAGAGGTCGTCTCTGCGACCTCAGACAGGATCTTGACTTTATGCTGGAGCTCTGGCGATGAGACTACTTTGTGGGTCTCGTTAGGTCTCGTGCTGCTCTGCACTTGAGACCACCTTGTGGATTTCAGGTTGGCACTCTGGAGAGGGGGTCACCACAGAGACCTCCGACTGGGGCTCGGCAGGTGAGACATTCTCATGGCTCTCAGGTTGGAGCTCTGGAGATGAGGTCACCACATTGACCTCCAGCTGGAGCTCTGCAGCTGCTCTCTTGTGGAGCCATTTGTGGGCATGTCAGTTGCTCTTGAAACATTCCTGAGAGCAGAAATATGATCCATGGATCCCAGGTTTCCTGCATGTAGGACATTGTAGAGTGGCCTCTTTATGGCAGCCCTTGGTTTTGCAGTTTGGTGTTACCTCCATTGCCAGTCTGTCGACCTGGGTCTGAGCTGTGGACATTCTGCTGTCAGCCAGCTCCCTCTCGTAACAAGAGGTGAAAGTCGGAGAAGGTTCATCCGTTAGGCTGGGCCTTCCTAACATTTTCTCCAGGTCAGGTTTGAACCCTGGACATCCAAACACCTGAATTTAAAGTTTGGTTAGGGTTAGTGTTAGGGTTAGAACGATGGAGAATGAGAAACAAGAAACAAGATCAAACAACATGAATCAAAATGAGGAATAGGGTACAAATGCTTGGTATGATGATAACTCTCAATACTTCACAAAGAGTGAATACCTCAAAAGTCTTTTTTTAAACTATAGTGTGATTGTGTGTGAGATTGGATGCAGGTGTGCGTGATTAGAATGAATGAGTGTTCTGGGAATTGCGGTCCATGACGGCATTGTTTGTAAGCCGCAGTGCAGGATGGGAAATGTAGTCACTGGTTCACTGTGATACGACACATGTTACACATGACGTGGACTCAACTATACTTGGAGAGTCCAAAATGTGCAAGTACATGTCAAGTTTCAGTACAAATTTACCAGAGTGTGTGACAAGTCTGAGTTTGTTCATAATTGGACTCAATTGCAAACTCAAGTCTATGTCCGGGATCGAGTACCCCAACTCTAGTACACATTATTGAAGGCTACTAACTGAGAATGTTGGTGGAAGCAGAATAAACAAAAGGAGAGTTTGAGAAAGTTAGATAATATGAAGGAGTAGAAGGAAACTTTCTCTCAAGAAGACAACATCAAACAACCTCAAATGAAATTCAGGTTACACTAGTTGAACACCTTATCAGTTGTGATTTGATCAGCAGCAATATTGTTTGAGAACACAACTGTCTCTGTCTGTATGAAAATTATCTTTTCTTTATAAATTGATTAATTTCTCTTTTTTTCTCCTCCATATGTTCAAGTTTGTAAATTTCAAGTTTGTAAAATTCATTCATTCATTCATTGTCCATATGTTGGGGATTTTAACAATTACTTGCAAACACTAAAAGTACAAATTTAAAGTGCACCTTTTTTTTATTTCAGGTATTACCTTTCATGTAGTGTAAAATAGCTGTTTGTAAATGTAAAAAAGTCTGTTTCAAAAGTCAAAAGTGCACAACAAATGTATTTATTGACTCCAAAAAGAAAGAACCGATTCTTAACACCTGAAATGAGTTGTTAGTAATTCCAGACTTACTTCCTGTAAACCCCACCTCTGGTCTTCATTGGCTGGTCACGAACAAAGTGTACTTGTGCCCGCCCTCAAACACTATAGTTGAGGTTGTATCCTGAAAGAGTTAGGTTCATGTCTAGAATACGTTGTTTACCACAGCAGTTCAACTCTGATTTCTTTTGTGTTCAAGTAATTTCACTGACATCTGCTTCTCAAATCTAACTGAAGTCAACACGGGGGCCATACCCACTTTAATTTGGACCACCTTCCCCCTCTGGATAACAGCCTGTAAATATGATTAATTATTTATTATATAAATATATATTGTCTACTGAGTGTTCCAAATGTTTAGTTTTGTGTTGTATACAAGTACAGCCAGTGCACAGCTGATAGCCTGTTAGCAGTTAGCCTCTGCTAACTGGCTAACTCATGTTATTATCAAACTACATATAAACTTTCCACTGAGAAACGTCCTGTTCTCATCCTGCTTGTGACGGTGGTTCGGGTTGATCTTCCGATGTATCACTGTCGGACTCCCGCTCAAATTGGTAAGGTAAAATTGACATTATTATCCATCCATACATCCATCCATCTTCTACCGCTTACTCCTTCAGGGTCGCGGGGGAACCTGGAGCCAATCCCAGGGAGCACCCTGGATAGGGTGCCAGTCCGACATTATTATGTATATGGTAAACTCGGCTATAGTAGTGGCCATTTTTTTTTCCGACATGCACTATAAGGTCCTGTTTACACTAGTGTGTTTTTGTTTTAAAATGCATAACTTTTGCTACGGTTACGCCTGTCGTATACACTACTCCTGTGTTTTCAACCCTCGTAGGCTTTTGTAAATGCAGAAGACCATGTTTTAGTTTGAAAACTCCAGGCTTGTGTTTCAGTGTAAACATACCAAAATGTAGACTTTTGAAAATGTGGGCATGGTTGCCCACATTCGCCCACTGATTGAGTCTTCTGGATTATTGCATATCCTTCCCAGATTCATCAAGTCCCTACCATATGACCATTACACTACCTTGAACCGAAAGTTTTGATGGCTTTGTCATCATTCTTAGCAATCATTGTGCAGTTAAATTCTGTATTGTATAATACTGCAGCTACCTACATAAACAAGAGGTAAGCTATGATTAGAGTAATCGGCAACAAATATCATTTCATATCATTTCATATCAAATATCATGGCGGCTGTGGCACAGTTGGTAGAGTGGGTTGTCCACTAATCGAAGGGTTGGCGGTTTGGTTCCCGGCCCGGGTGACTCCAGATGCCGAAGTGTCCTTGGGCAAGACACTGAACCCCAAGTTGCTCGCGATGGCAAGCTAGCACCTTGCATGGCAGCTCTGCTACCATTGGTGTGTGAATGGGTGAATGAGACACAGTGTAAAGCGCTTTGGATAAAAGCGCTATATAAGTGCACATTTGATCATTTCTAGTGGTGTAACCCTACATGGAATGCCGGTTTGGACAAGCAACCAACTTTTTACACTTGTATGAGCATGCCCAGTGTGCATGAATAGTCATGTAACCTGTGTTTTGGGTTGTGTAATGTAAAGATCATTTCTGAAAAACATTGGAAATGCCAATGTGAACAAAGATAGTTTTCATTTTAAAATGAAAATGCATTATTGTATACAAGGCTTAAGCGGTAGACCAATCACAACAGACTGGGACATCTGACCAATCAGAACAGTGTAGGCTCTCTGAAAGGAGGAGTTTAGAATGAACAAATCCTTGAATGAGTCGTTTGTGAGCTTGGGGTGGTAATGCTGCAATGTAAATTATGAGAAAATTAAAGTTAGGTACATTTACAAACTATAATAGGTGCTCTTTAAGAAATACACCAGTAAATAAATAATTACATTTATAGTTCATTTTGGAAATTTATGTGAAAAATGTGATTGCTTTTGGGTGTGAACATATTTTATTTTGAAGAGAATGTTCATGGTTTTGGAGACAGCATTTGCTTGCTATAATATAAATGTGCTGGAGCATTTGAGAGCTGAAATATGTCTAATGGTTAAATTGAGATTTAGGAGTTGGAGAGCCTTACTTCTTTCAGTGGGTGCCAATAATGTGGGAAAAGTACTGTTCAAGTTGTGTTATTCTATCGAGGTCTCAACACTGATATGGCGGAAATGTCATATAAACACACACAAAGGAAGTGACTCTGAAGATGACTCATTAATTTTACGAAGCGATTAATTTTACAACATAAAAAAATTTCTCATTCCTTTTTTGCCAAATAAATTCTATAGAAAAAGCCTCTTTTAATATATGAATGATTCTTTTCAGTGTCAGTTAATATTTGTTTGACCATTCATATTTGACTCAACTCATAACTTTCAATTGAGTTGAATCTGCACTGTTATCTTGCTTGATAAGTAGCTAGTTTGTAAGTGTGTCTGTTCACATGAAACATGTAAGAAGACTTGTTTGATTGGTTTGATCAAGTTCTCTGGTGAAACTCTTGTAAGGCATGCAAACTAGCCGTCTAGCTAACTAGCTACATATGTGACAAAATGCTTACTGGATAATATAATAGCAGGAAAAACATCAACAATATAGCTTAGTCCAAGGTTAAGGCATCACTAACCTAATGTATGAAGAACGTTGAAACTACTATGAATAAGCCAGAATGAATTCAAGAAAACCATACTCAAGGAATGCATTTTGTGTCCAAGCAATGAAAAACATTTTTTGGTTTGATTCACATGGTAAAATTAAGAATTTTCATTTAAAAAATAATGTGGGGGAAAAAAGACTGCAGTTGTAAAACAAAATTTAGTTAGTATTATCTATTAGTCACTACTTTAATATTTTTTATATGACTTAATGTCTCTCCCTGATTGCCTGACAGAAATTAAAAGGTAATGAACTTCCGTCAGCTAAATGAGAGCAAGACACAAGTTATTGTGTTTGGACAAAGTAGTTCCTTTAAACAGCTTGATGAGAATTGGGTCCCCTGTATAATTATATAAAAATCTTGGAGCCATCTTTGATTCTGGCTTATAATTTTACAAACAAACTAATTCTGTAGTCCGTGCACGCTTTTTCCAACTTTGAACCATTGTCAGGGATTTGTGGAGGCGATGGATGTGACTGCAGATTTTATTTATACAAAATGCAAACACAACAATTAGAAATGTGAAAACAAGAACCATAAACCTGAGCAGACGATACATGACAAAAACATAGACTGTGAGCGAGGCTGTGAAAAAAAATTGCTTGACAAGAAGATGCTGAAAAACAGGAACTTAAATATTGGTGCTATTCAAGGTGAGAGTGATTGAAAATGTGACATGCTGGGGCTGATGGGAAGTGTAGTTCTGCACACCTTTGGCGCTATCATGACAGATGTACACTGTGAAGTGAGGGGGAGGAGCGATGTCCTCAGCAGAGCAAGGAGGCAGAGCAACGTTCTCAGCAGACCAAGGAGGCAGAGCAAAGTACATTTGGAGCAGGGAGATGGAGTGATGCCCATGCTGAGTCCATAATGGTGCAGCATCCTCAGCAGAGCAAACGGGCGGCACAATGTCCTCCAAAGAGCAAGGAGGTAGAACCATGTCCAAAGTGGGGCAGGGAGGGTGGGAGATGGTTCTAGTTAGGTTGAGAGCCCCCTCCTCATAAAGTTTCTTAAGGGGGCATATGGGGTCAAGCCAGTCCGTAGTGGCTCTGAACCA
The DNA here is from genome assembly GCA_012411365.1 of Ameiurus melas. NCBI lineage: Eukaryota > Metazoa > Chordata > Actinopteri > Siluriformes > Ictaluridae > Ameiurus > Ameiurus melas. Next base: position 16,208,738 of record CM022761.1, on the reverse strand, counting down.
ACTTCCCGCCCCTTCCCTCAGCAAGTAGTTCCTGGGAAGGGCAGCTTCTTGGATGGTGAAAAAGGCAGCTGCATCCATGTTCTCAGTCAGTCATTCTGTCAGCGCTTTGAAGAGGCAGAGAATGCAAGTGCAGATTTTATTTATACAAAGTGCAAACACAACTGTAAACATGAAAACAAGAACCATAAACCTGAACAGATACAGGCAAAAACATGCAGACTATGAGTGAGGCTGTACACAAACATGACAACAACTAAAGCTTGACAATAAGATGCTAAAACAGAGGAACTGTACATAGTGGTGTTAATAAAGGTGAAAGGAGACAGAGGTGAGATTTATTGAAAACATGTGATGTGCTGGGGCTGATGGGAAGTGTAGTTCAGTGCCCCTTTGGCACTATCATGACAACCATTCACAACTTGAAATTGTTCCTCACATTTAAGGATTTGGAGATTGTCATCCATTCCGCTTTATTACACATACCCTTATTTATGTGCTTGAATGTTGTGAATTCTTTATATTTCCAGATTTCTTGAGTTAATACTGATGTCTGGTGAAAATTTCATATGAATTGCTTCATTGGAAATATATTTACTGATCCCCCCTCAAATATTTAATTAAGTCCTATTTTTAAAAAAAATGACAAATCTGGTGTAAGGGCTGCAGTGGCGTGCTTTTTTTTCTGTATTTCTCATTTATTTAATATTTTTTACCTTTGCTATTTTATATCTTATCTGTCTGTGAATTATTCATATTATTATTATTATTATTATTATTATTATTAGTAGTAGTAGTAGTAGTATTATCTTTTTATCAGTTTTGCTTCTAAAAATTATTTTATTAACTTGGGGGATTTTGTTTGTGCTTCTGTACAGCACTTTGGTGAACATTTGTTGTTTTAAAATGTGCTTTACAAATTAACTTGACATGACTTTTCTTTATTTTTATCAGGATATATCAAGAATATATTATTTATTGACATTTGCTCTCTGAATGATTTATCAAAATCAGAGGTACAAATTCCTTCACAATTTATTAATCAAATATAATCCTGACAATGCTTAAACAGATGCACAACCTAGAGTTTAAACTAAAATTTTAGATTACTACACAATGATTTGTCACACGCATATCCCGCTCTGACAGAGGTGAAGTGTACATATCGTTTTGCACTGACACACACCATGACACAAAATACAGTGCACTGTATGAAGAACATTCTCACCAGGAGTTGCGAGACAGATAAAAACAGGTTATCATTAATCATTCTGTTGACAGTTCATCATTCACCTTTTCTTCCGGTTTAGCAAAAGTCAGTTGTCTTATGCTTTAGGCAATGTAGAATCCACAAGTACAGTAGATAAATATATCACAAAATATTGTTTTTACAAATGTTTCTTCATATCATATCATATCCATCTGACCCTCCTGTATACGTTTAAACATTGGTCTATCAAACAATCTATCCCCTAAGCTTGTACAGAGATGTATTTCTGGGTCTTGAAATGGGGTAAGTGTGGTCAGCTGCAGAGAAGCTCTCAGGTCATCTTACCCACCTGAATTACTTAGTTCAATCTTCCTCTCCATTTCACCACTTCCGTCTTACTTCAACCTAAGCATTTGTCATGTATCACAATGCAAACCAAAGGACAAGGTTAAGCAAGGGGATGGAAACACAGTTTTATGATATTTAATTTTAGGCTTTAGTGGTGTCACTTGAATTTCCACTGTGCAGAAAAATGTGAATCTACAACACAGTTCCAGACAGTGTAGGGGCTTTACTTATGTCAATATTTTAAGTGTAAATATATTATTTCCTAAATGTAAAAAAAAAACATTCCTAGGAACCTAGATTCTTAGAAGAAAAAAATGGTTTCTTCAATGCTTCTTTAAGGGTTTATTGGATAATTAATAGTTCAAAAAGAATTTGCATGTATTCAACTTAGTAACTGAAACAAACCACATTCCATAATATTCCAGTTTCGCTTCCAGGCTACTTTCAGTGAAATAACACTAAATTTTTATGCATTATTTTTCAGAAATGGCATATCCTGATAGTTTACCCATGTCATTAATGACTTTTTCTTTAAAGTAGAGTGGCTTGTTTGAAAAGCTCATTTGCTTCTTGATGGTAATAGGGATGTAATATGATCCAAGAGCAAATACTTTTATTTAAATGCATGCTCACCATTGCTTGGGTCAATCTTTGCCTTTGTTTGAACAATCACCAGATCAGTCTATGCAAACAAGGACTGGAACATCCTCTTTGGCTGGCCTTTCTCTGCTGATCAAGATCTGCCTGTCTGAACTGCTGCTTATTCGACCCTTCAGTATTTTCAGCTGTCTGGTTTTAACCAGCACTGTAAATAGTGTCACCTCACTATCTCCTCATTTAATACCTCACATAATAGTTTTATAGCATTCTCCATCTCACATACAACCACAAGTTAATTCTCTAATAATGATTAAGTCAGGGGTTTTTGTAATAGGAAAATAAGTCAAATTATTAATTCTGTATACGTATGTGCATATGTGACAATATGTGTCAATTTTATGGAAAAGACAATGACCAGCCATATTCCTAGCAACTCTTCATTTTTGGCTTACAACTGTTGCTTCATACAATTTTTTTTTTTTTTTTTTTTTTCCCCCCAGGTGAACAAAAGCTATATGTCAGAGAGAATGAGCAAGTGCTTTTAAGCTCCTCTTGTGCTCTGTGACTCAGATGTCTGTTTTTGGTCTCAAAGGGTACTATCAGTTTCCGGCCAACAAGGCTTCCTGGTCCTCAGAGTAAATTCTAAGGCTTCAGACAGTCCTCCACCTCTTATGACTGCCCCCAAGAACCAAAGCAAACAAACAGTAGGGAACTGATGCTATTTGTTGGTCCAGCGTGTCAACAGGCGATTCCAGTTATACACACCCATGGTGCCATTATGGCCAACCTGCAAAAGTGTGCACCATGATGAAGGAATGCAAAATGGATTCAAATAACTAGACATGAATTAAGCCTACCATAAAACAGAATTACACTTGACACCGAATGTGTCAATGAAAGTCTAGGACTAGGTTTATTCTTTGCATTGAGATATTTCATCATTTCACAGTTCAACATGAGACAATCATAAGATTTTACATAATTGCCTTAAATGTTGTTTGTGAGACTTACTAAAATTTTCTCATAAAGAAAATTGTACTGATGACACTAGCTCCAGCTAAGGTTTGCACCTCTCTCCACACCTTCCTCCCCCACCACTAAAAGTGTCCTCTCTACTTTCATCATATGGAAATAATAGAGAGGTCAAGTAAATACCCCTTCTTGTGGGTGTTGATGGGAGGGGATAAAGGAAGATGGATGTCTCTGGTGGCCACATTGCAGGTGCTTGCTTTTAGAGCTCAGCGTTGTCTGCAAGCAGTTTCTCATTAGGAGCTGGAGAGCAGGACAGCCTTCAAGTCTCCTGCATACATACATTGTGCTTTGGACTGTGTAATTTAGGAGCCTAATTTTAGGAGGAGGCAAATCAGATTTTATTCAAAGCAGATCTGAGTCAAATGGAGATTCACCGCACTGTGGCCAGACTTCAAAACCAGCTCATTACTCGCTCTTTTTCATGTCCAGAGTGCTGCAAATCTTTTTCCTTCAGAAAAGAGGCAAAAAGATTAGTCATTTGAAGTCTTCCTGTTGAGTTATCCTTGCCACATACTGACTGATACAGGAATACTGAAAGGTTTGAATTTACAAAGCAATCATTATATAGCACATGGCAAGGTTTTCAAAAAAGTTTTAGAAGCTGTAGTGTGATTTTAAACAAGATACATACTGTAGATGCAACAACTTGCATGGAAGATGTGTATGTTGCCAAAGCATACACATGTGTATTTTACTTATCATGGGGTGTTCAAATATACAAGTGGCTTATATGATTAGTAAAATTGTTTGAATATCTATTTATCATATCAATGTAGACCATAGTGAAGGAAACAAACAGAACTTTAGCATAGAAGTATTATTGCTGTTTTTACTTTCAAGCTGGATGAGAGAAATATTGATAAAACATTACACATTGAAATACATTGTTTAATCTTACAAAATCTACATTTGTAATTTATTATACACTATATGGAAATAAAGTAAAAATTTTGCAAAGGTTGTGCAAGAAAAGTAGATGCTATATAATGCATGGACAATGTCAGTCAGGGTAAACTGTCAAGGCTTGAGAAGAATAGCAGTTGTCGCGTGACTATGCAGCAAATTAAATTTTTTTGCAACTTTAAAGGGAATGTCAGAAGTGAACAGGAACAGAACTTGTCATGACATCTTTCCTATACTGAGTTGTTTACTGCTTGTGAAAGTGAGTAGACTAGGATGCAATGCAACTACAAAGAGCAATGTTCTGGGTCTAGATTGATACACAATTCCCCATAAAACATCTGTACAGAATTAAGGCCTTACTGTTAAAATTCAAATGGAAAACCTTGGCTCTGGGGTCAGGAAGAAACAAGTACTAAGTCACAGGGATCTTCCTTAAAGTGGTATTTCATCTTGAAACAACAGCAAACTCAGTGAATAGAGCTACAGACAAATAGGTATATGGTGATTTTATTTGACTGGACTCGCTCAATAAAATTATCACTGCCTGCCCTTCAAGAAATACAGGGAAATACACAAGAACAACTTTTTTTTTAAATAGCAGGAAGTTCTCAGAAGCTTTCACTTGGACCATTGTAATATATGACCGCCTTATTCAAAATGCAATCAATCTGTTAACAGTTTAGCCTCAGCAATTAACATATTATTTTGTGTAATTGTAAGCTGCATATGCAAACAGAACATAGTAACAACTGGATAAATAGTTAATTTGAATTTACATTGTGATTCAGACTGATATAGTCCAAAGAAATAATTATATTAATTAAAGATCCTGTAATCCTACCAATCCACATTATTTGATCCAAAAAATCAATTTATGGTATGGTAGCTACATATACTCAGCAAAAAAAAGAAACATCCTCTCACCTTCAACTGCTTTTATTTCCAGCAAATTTCTTAACATGTGTAAATATTTATATTAACCTAAAAACATTCAACAACTGCAACATAAACTGAACAAGTTTCACAGACATTTGACGAACAGAAATGGAATAATGAGTCCCTGAACAAAGCGGGGTGGGGGTCAATATCAAAAGTAACAGTCAGTATCTGGTGTACACCAGCTGCTTTAAGTACTACCATGCATCTCATCCTCATGGACTGCACCAGATTGGTCAGTTCTTGCTGTGAGATGTTGACCCACTCTTCCATTGAGGCATTTGCAATTTATCGATCACGTCTGGGGGACACATGGTTAAATGTAATTTTCCACTGCAAGGATGATCAGCTGTCCTTCTTGTCTCCCTGCAGCAGGCCTATGGCATGTTCACACAGATGAGCAGGAACCCTAGGCATTTTCTTCTGATGTTTTTGGGGTCATTATCATGCTGGAATACTGCATACTGATCATGCTCTGCTTCAGAATGTCACAGTACATGTTGGCATTCACGGTTCCCTCAATGAATAGATGTATGAGTGCTGCCAGCATTGCTGCAGAGGTTGAAGGGGTGGGGGTCAGCCTGTCAGTGCTCAGACCATATGCCGCACACTGCATCAAATTGGTCTGCATGGATGTCGTCCCAGAAGGAAGCCTCTTCTAAAGATGATGCACAAGAAAGTACACAAACAGTTTGCTGAAGACAAGCAGACTAAGGACATGTATTATGAGACCAAGATAAACTTATTTGGTTCAGATGGTGTCAAGCGTGTGTGGCGGCAACCAGGTGAGGAGTACAAAGACAAGTGTGTCTTGCTTACAGTCAAGCATGGTGGTGGGAGTGTCATGGTTTGGGGCTGCATGAGTGATGCTGGCACTGGGGAGCTTCAGTTCATTGAGGGAACCATGAATGCCAACATGTACTGTGACATACTGAAGCAGAGCTTGATCAGTATGCAGTATTCCAGCATGATAATGACCCAAAACATATCTCCAAGATGACCACTGCCTTGCTAAAGAAGCTGAGGGTGAATGTGATGGACTGGCCAAGCATGTCTCCAGACCTAAACCCTATTGAGCATCTGTGGGGAATCCTCAAATGGAAGTTGGAGGAGCACAAGATCTCTAACATCCACCATCAATGTAATGTCGTCATGGAGGAGGTGAAGAGGACTCCAGTGGCAACCTGTGAAGCTCTGGTGAACTCCATGCCCAAGAGGGTTGAGACAGTGCTGGATATAAGGGTGTCCGCACAAAATATTGACACTTTGGGCCCGATTTGGACATTTTCACATAGGGGTGTACTCACTTTTGTTGCTGGCGATTTAGACATTAATGGCTGTGTGTTGAGTTATTTTGAAGGGAGAGCTAATTTACACTGTTATATAAGCTGTACACTCACTACTTTACATTGTAGCAAAGTGTCATTTCTTCAGTGTTGTCACATGAAAAGATGTAATCAAATATTTACAAAAATGTGAGGGGTGTACTCACTTTTGTGAGATACTGTATATCCAAAATACAATTGAGGTGGTTTAATCATCATGAAGAATAAATTTGCAATGTCTGATCTTAGAATCACTTGGTGTGTGGCAGGCAGAAGATTCAGTTAATGAAGGCTTTCCACTTGACATTCTAACAAATAAACTGAGGACATTTTATTCTTGGCCACATTCTGATCTTTTGTTGTGCTGAGAGCACATCTTGTTTAGATATGTTGTTTCTTGTATTTTATATATATATAATGTAATCCTCAATGGCATAAGGTAGATATGAGAATTTGCCATATTACAGCCCCTGAAAAACCCTTTTGCACTCCTCTCCCCTCCGTCCAAGATAATGATCTTTAATGAATGATTTTGAGCAGTGGGGATTTTTGACTGATAGTGATCATATCAAAAAGAGTAGGGTTCAGTTCTTGAAAACCAATCAGGGCATTCCATCTTAACCATCTGGACGCCTTCCATAATGCCACACACTCACTGATTATTCATGTAATGGGCCTATACCAAAATCAGACTTGGCACCACCCAAGCATTCTTGCCCCCCTCCTTACTATGTGAGTGAGATGGCCTGTTCCTGGGCTGTTCTTTTGCATTCTCTGCGTTCTGATCTCAGGTGGAGATAGAAAATGTTGTAAGCCAATGTGTGATTATATGCGTGTATAAACGCTTGTAGATTTTTTGTGTGTGAGCATGTTTGAGTGTGTGCATGTGTGGACCTCAAAAACCCAGGGCAAATAAGCACACTGGCTTCTGAAGTTAAACCCTTTGTCCCCATTCCTTCCTCTGCTGGAGCAGCTTATCACACTATCACACACACACACCACACACACACACACACACACACACACACACACACACACACACACACACTACAGCAGCAGTAATAGCAGTTGATATAGTAAATGATGTTTAATAGCTGCTGAGGCAGTTAAGTCATTCTGTGGTGGCATGGTTAGCAATTGACATAAAAGTCTTTTCTTTGAAGATTACATACAGACTAAGTACAATCAATCAGACAATCTGTCCTGCTGTGTTATGAGTTGAAGGGTGATTATGTCATTTCATTTGATACGCATTAATAAAGTGAAATAAAGTGGTTTTGGGATTCTTTCTCTTAGCATAAATAAATACAATCATTGCACTAGTCAAAATATGACAGAATTAACTTTAACTGTGATTTCTCATAGAGAGGTTAATTATGTATCAACTATTCATTATATAATATGATAATTGAAATGTCATTCTTAACATGTCATGTGTATTACTGACATGAAATTCAGTTACATGGCGTGCGCTGTACGTACACTGTGCTGTTGATACACAGCTTAGAGCTGATTATTCATTTCTATATGAATAAAGATTCTGGAGCCCAGTTAAACAAATAAAAAAAAACAATATACATTGTTATTTCATTTGCATATGGTTTTCAGAATGGCATGTCTTTTAATAGTTATGTCAAAAGAAGATCTTAATATCTCAGAATTCTTTACTAGGTCAGTACGGTTACAAATAGATTTGCTATGAAAACACCATCTTCCATTCATCCATTTCTGTTCAAAATTCCTTTATGCTTGTTGGAATCATCTTAGGGGTAAGAGAAGAGAGTTGACAGAAACTCTTTGCCCGTCTCAACATGTCTCTTCCATATGTCTAGGAAGCTTTTGAGGCCAATATCTTTCCCACCTAAATGCTTGTATAGACTGAATTCCAGAAAGCATTTGTTTCATGTTTTGTGGAAATTGCAGAATTGTTTTTTTTTTTATATCATGTCTTTACGACTACGAATAATTGTTGAATAATTGAATGAATCAAAGGTTATAAGGAAATGGGAATAAAAGCAAAGTAATCTTTTAAATTGAGAAAGGGCAGGGAAAGTCATACTCACCACATGATATCTGGTCAAGAGCAAGTCTGCTAATCCTCGCAGTGAACAATGTGATCTGTCTGCCAGTCCACGACCTGTTTTTTTTTTCTTTCAAAGCTTAAACAATCCTAAAAGCTTCCTACCTGAATCCTTTAACCAAATACTGTGAGATACCCTCTTGATATTCTAGAGCTCCATTATTTACCAGGAGATTTTAAGGATTAGCTCATCCAAGCCATTACCACTGAAAGACTTAAAAATGGCTTTTACACAGTTCACCTGCTAAAGTTTTAAGTGACACCATCATATTTTTTTAAGGAATTACTGAACACTTTTTTTTTTACTCGAAACCTTTCCAAATACTAATTAATTCAAGAAATTCGCCTTGTAATAAATGGGAAATACAGATTGCATTTTGAGAAAATCTTAGAATATTTGCTATATTTGTATAGCTATACACACACAGGTATTTTCACTTCTTTTTTCTTTAACTCTTCTTTGACTCTGCCACAGTAGCTAGTCTCTTTCTAGACGCAACCACAAACTCTTTAGAGCTGGTTGGATAAAGAATGAATGCCTCAAATGGGGGTACATTGATGATGTGCAGTGAACAGTGCTATCTCCATCTATACAAGGTATCCATATGGGTGGCGCAAAGTGGTCTTCCATTGTCAGCATAGAAATTCCAAAGTGTAGATTTTTGTTTTTACATAAAGTGTCTGTGAATTTTGCATACCACAGACTGGTTATCTGGCCAAGCCACTGAAAATTTACACATTCTCTTTTATTTGACTTTATAAATCTGCTAGACTATTATTGCCAGTTTTAGTATATATTTATATACATGGACTATGGCTATCCATATTTTGTAGTCTCTGACTTCCTGCTAGATTATGCATTTTTATTGACCTTAACATCTATCTCTTGAAGGAAGGACAATAGGAAGCCTGTGTACAGCCACTGACCCTTACAGTCAAGCCAATACGGAAAGTGTCCATTTCCAGCAGCTGCTTAGCAGGAGGTTAGCTGATGTTTCAGAGTGTTTTCCTAGGCTGGTATACCTAACCTTAGTGTGTTGCTTCACATGACTTATCCTGCACAAAACAGATCTGGATGTGTACTTTCTGATGTGCCATTTTAATAGTAATGGGAAACCTTTCATAACATAAGTGCATTTTTCTAACTAATAATATTTCATCAGCACTAGATGTTGCAGACTATAAGATACAGTATAAAAATGTAGATAAGGCAGCACTTTGCAGAAATAAGTTTTAAATCTATTTTTACTTAGTTTATTGTTGCTTATTTTATACTTCATCACAATTTGTAAACAATAGAATCTTGGTCTGATTATGTGGTCTAATAATGGGATTAGAGAAATTTAGATTATAGCTCTTTAATGCTTAAAAAAGTGAATTCCTAGATCAGTATGAACACACCATAAAGCTGAGTAAAGTGTCTTTCCCAAATTACACAGAATGGCTTTGATGTGAACGCATGGGCATTAAATGAAATAAGTTGTGCTACAGAAATTAGAGAGTCATATGGCAGAGTTCCTTCACATAAGGAACTGAGTCAAAATTTGGAGATGCATTTCCCTTCTTCTACACTGAGTGGCAGGAGATCTGTTGTGAATATTTTTCTCTTGTGGTTGGTCTTTCTCTCCAAGGCCATTTACTTTAATGCATCTCAGCTGCCTTCACTCCCATTGTAACAGAAACCAAGGGCACAGAATCCATGAGTTTAGCCCTGGTGCTGTTTCTTATATAGGCAAGAATATCTGGTATGAATTGAAGTATAATTTCTGGTTTAGTGTGTTGAGTAACATTTCCTTATTGTAGCTGGTGTCCTCCAGTCATATCCAAACTTTGACAATGTCTAATTCTGTATATTTGCAAAAGCAGACTATTTTTTTTAATACTTCAGTCTGTCTGACATGTCATTGCACTGCATGGGGTATTCCACAACATGACTGATGGGGAAATCTCCCATTCCTGCTGCACATATTGCAACCTCAAGTAAGAACATATTTTGATCTCATGTTTTAATCTGGAAAAAAGAGATCACTGGTGTTTGTTTTAGTTTTATTTTAGAGGCGTCCAACCCTATGCACACCATGACCTGTGGTACCATTACTCATCTTGAAAACCTTAAATATACACACCTTTATAAACCAGGCTCTGCTTTTAAAAATATATAGAAATGATGTGCCACCTCCTCTGTGCTACATCTAACAGCTTTTCACATTTGACATTAATGAAAAGGAATTTTTCTGTCCAGAGATTCCACTCACAGTTCTCTTGCTCCTCCAGTGGCCACATCCAGTGCTTATTCCAGCTGATGAATCTCCCGTATGAATCAACGCTAAGTCTCGGGCCAGGCTTGAATGTATGTGTTGGACTGGGCTACACATTTCTGGAGACCACACAGGTTTCCTGCCTGATGGCCAACTCTCTCTGCTGCCCTCCATCTTCTTCTCTACATGTCTCCATGGAGATGAGGTCATAAGTTCAACATCAGCAGGAAATATGGACCTGACAGAAGCTTACAAACCTGCAAAATTCCCTCCAACTCAAAGAGATGGTGAAAGACAATTATCTTAATTGTGTTCATTTATCATTTATTTAAAAAAAAAATCCTTTAACATGTTCTTCTAATGTATAACTAGACAATAGGATTTCAATAAGTGTTCATAAGTAATTTCCCTTTAGGGACAAAAGACAAACTATAATTACTATAAACTGTAATTAGAAATATTTCTAACTCTTGTTCCAAGCTTCTTGGAGAACTTCCGTACGTAGATTCCATGATGTGTTTATCCAAAACATGGTTTATTACTTGCTTTGGTTTATTATCGAAATGTACTTAAAATTAAATTGAAAGCAGTTCTTGGGAACATTGGAAATATGTTTTTTTTACCCTACTGAGTCATTAATGCAGTAGGCTTATATACTGAAATAAAAACACAAAAAACTTACTATTCTTGTGAGGACATTCCATAATTCTTAATGCAATTAATTAATACTATGCTACACTCACTACACTCAATAGCCAAAATGAATATATTTTTGGGGGGTTTTAACACCCCCCAACACACACAAACACACACACACACACACACACACACACACACACACATGTATAGCTACTGAAATATCCTGCTCCCAATGGATAGAGTTGCCTGCGCAAGACTTCTTCATCTGAAAACATGTGCTTTCAACCTGTTGTCTTGGCTGTGTTATTAAAGCCACACTGGAGAGAAGCCTCAGTGTGGGTGAAATGACCCTTAACCTGTCGCTTCCCTACACAACTCCCTTTTCCATCATATCCTCACACAAATATACAGAAACACAGATTATTTCATTACCTATGGAGCCACCACTGGGACCAAGATGAGAAAATATTAGGCAGTGGGAGCAGCAGGAGCAAAAGTGAAAATGGCAGAAGGACAGTGAACATGGAAGACAGAGAGATGGTTAGGGAGTAGAAGAGAGAGGGTGATCTCATCCAAAGCACTGAAATCTTGCTGTTGTAAATGAGTTTATCATACCACCATGGTCGGCCATAAATGACCTCAGCAGACATGCTTTCGTAGTAAGCTAAACTAATAAGAATGTGCAGGAAGGAAAACAGAGCCTGAAGTGAACAGTACTACTTCTGGACCATAAATACTGCTGGCTTTAACCTCCAACATGTGTGGTGAGAATTAGAGTGCTGGTTTTTGTGTGGGATTGTGTAATTTGAGGCGTCACCTTATAGCAGTACATCTGTAGGCATGGAGGACGGCTCCCTCTGCTGTGGAAAGGGACTTCCATACGTACCTGCATTTCCAGTGGGCTTCTAACCCAGAACAGATGTTCATAGTAAACTGCACTGACCCGCAAAGGCCCCTCCAGTGTGGCTAGGCTCTGGACACCAGGCTGTGAAGGGCTGGGACACTCAACACCTGATCAAACTGCAAGCTTTACAACAAGGAGGTGTAAAACTTTCTCGCTGTGTACTCCAAAGCCAGAGGCCTTTCAGCAACAGCAATATATTAAAGTCTAATTGGGTAGAGCAACAGACTACAGGCTCCCGCAGGAGGGTTATGTAGGCTGTTACAACCTGCCTTGCGTTACAAGGTCTGCTCACATAGAATGGCCTATCAACTCCCTATTCTAATCTCTGCAAATACCTGAAACTGGATGTGTGCTTGATCTACTTTATCAGGCAATTACCTCACTTTCATTTTCCACAGCCACTGCAGCTGGAAATGACAAACTTAATGTTGCAGTAAATCCTCTTATTGACTCTCATCTTATTCATTTGTAAGTGACAGAAGTATGTGTAGAAGTATGATGAATGTGCAATACAAAGCAAAAATATCCATTCTTAGCACATAACAAATGGTAGAAATTATGTTGTAGGTCATAAGTGTCCCAGCCCTGCAAGGAATGAAAAAAGAAAAGTGGAGTCCACTGTGAGGTCAAGTCTCTCAGAGGGTGGCGCTTTGATGAACTAAAAAATTCTGATAGCGATCATGAATGGCACATTTATAAAAGACACAAACAAATGGAACCAATGGAAGTCCATAAAGTCCTTACAGTTTTAATGGTGGTCTTCTTAGATCAGCCAGTGAAGCAGGGTAAAGACCTGTTCACATGCTATTAAACAATATCCAGGTCAGATAGGAGTGTAATCTACTCAGTATGGATAGAGTTTATTTTGTTGGGAAAGCTAAAACAATCAAAACCAATATTTACAGAGGAAATGCAGCCAAATAGGCAGTCTATTTCCCAGAACTTTAACTATCAAATTAATTTGAACTTCAAATTACAGCATATTCATCCTGTTCGTGCTTGAAATGTCATACATAGGCCTACTCCTATGTTGAGAGAATTTTTTTTATGAAACAACCATTGTTCTATAAACCAGAATAATGCCTTAACATAGCACAATTTTGCAAAACATTTGACCCAGAGACACAGAGAAACAGGCAGAAGTGTAGGCTATCAAGGTTATTGTCAAGAAGGACAAAAAGTCATTTTGCCAGGTCAATCCTTCTATATATCCCCGATGATTCGCTTTATATACCTTGGTGGTCTCATTTTTGGACACTATTAAACCAGCATTATTTTTCTTCTCCTTGACCCCTGGTGATGGCCCCTACAGCAATGCCCTCTCCTGGAACAGAGCAGCTGGGTGTATTTAGGAATCAGGAAGCAGCTGTCAGGAACGACTGCTGCATGCATGGCTATCCCAGGACTGGCCTGTTTGTTTTTAAAATGGACATGATTCTGAGTGTAGACTGCAGAAATGCCAGTCTACTTAGTCGGCTTAGCAGACACTTCAGATGCTGCTATCTGGAAATGAACTGTAATGTGTGTGTGAAAGACAACCAGAGGGACGATGGACTATTATGCATTATCTTTACATCTCTATATTATCTCTACACAGTCCTCCACACTAATTACTAGTACATGCTTGAACTATGACTTTTCAACTTGAGTACACTATATACAGTTGAAAAGCTATAATTTTATATGAAGTCCTATAGATGAGCTATCCCAGTATACATTCATAACTTCTTCCAAATTTTGAGCTATCAAATGAATTATTACAAAATAACAATATGCTTATTTAAATATTAATGTAAACTATAACTATAAACTATAACTATACTGACTTCAGACAGTAGCCTATTAGACCAATTTTATGAATAAATCTTATTCTAAGTGAGGTAGAAATGTGTGAGAATCTATGGGTTAGACCATTGTACCAGAAAATATTTAAGGGTTTCTTTGGAGAGGAAGTAGGCAGTAATGCTGAGAGACTACATCCTACAACACTACAGACTACAAGACTACATCAACCACACTAATTTTCATTTGGTTTTCATTTGGCCCTTTCTGTGTCTCACAAGCATACCTCGGGTCTTGGCTCAAGTGGATCGTTTGACTCTTATCCTGCCAGGGAGAAAGTCTAATGAGAGGAGAAAATCAAACCGTGGGGTAACCGGACACTCTACTGTACACTGTAAAGCCGGTCTGTCTACCCAGCCCCCGAAGAACTTCACTGCCTGATCAAAAGATAGCCAAGGCTCTTTAAAATTCCTCACCTACCGTTAAATTTAATGCAGCACTCATTAGGAGAAATAAAACCGATTAATGCAGGTGCAATTAAATGTGAGCCATTGGTTCACAAAGACACAGATATGTTTGCCTATTCACTGCATTCACTCCATTCTAAACATCCAAAACACTTGTCATGTTCCTATAGGAGAGGAACTTGGGATGTATCTCAGATATGGGTTAAATGAGATGTATTTACTATTAGTTATTCTATAAAGATATACAATGATTAAATGTTTATTTTTATAATGATTTATGTACATTACAAAATATTGAAGAGAAACCTTCTGGAACAAAAATGCACACTTAATGTCTATGTCAGTTTTTCACAGAAACCCAACACATTACTATATATTACCAGCGGGCCAGAAGATTTGTTTAGAGAAAAGGAAGTAACCCAGTCTGATTATGGGGCTAATTTTAGTCTCAGGAAAAGATGTTTAGGGAGACTTGGCTCAGGCCTGAAAAGCTGAAGTACCCATTCTTAATTCCCAGTTGTGGAAAAGAAGTCATTTTGGTTCTTGTCTGAACTCAAAAGAAATAATTTTTAGCATATACAGGGTAACTTCAAAAGTGCCTTATCGCTACTGGCATCAAACATGAGTGATTCCACATGAAAAAGCATCTGAGCTTTTACTGTAATTAGGGAAATAATTATTCCATTTGTATTGTACAAATAAATCAGAAAAGGCCTTGTTTGAAAGGCAGTTGCAAAATCCAGCTTGAACCCCTTGCTGAGATTCTCGCAAGTCTGCACTCGACACACGAGACACTTTAAACCTGGCAGGCACAGTAGGAATGAGAATGAGAGTGCAAGAGTAAACTCTACCAAATGGGCATTAAACTTGACGGTTGATTAATCACAGATGAGACAAGGGAGTAGGGCACTTAGATGCAAGGTTGCACTGGAGCGCTTTAGAGAGATGGAAGGTGAGCTCTTATGCTTTGGCGCCATGGCTCCTATAAAACTGTTCACCTTTGTGTTGACTCCGCCAGTTAAAGGTATCACAGCATTTCACCACTTCAGGTCAGGGACAAGAAAAAAATAATAATAATAATAATAATAATAATAATAATAATAATAATAATAATAATACATTTGTGCAGAAAATTAATGCTTGTAAAGTCATTAAGTCATTGCTTGTACTTAAAAAATTGTAAGAGTTCACCATTGAAAACATAAGCATGCATATGTCTATAACCTCAGTATTTCCATTTACTGCTTTGCTGGTTACTATTTACTGTTCAGTTGTAGCATCAATGCACAGTGTACACTACATACTGCACATGATAAGAGCTCTGACAAGCTGGGCCAGACCACCCAGTCATGCTGTGTTGAAACACAGTCTGGCAGCGGTCATTAAAGTGTTTCCTCAGGTCACTCAAGAGCTGTGAACTGTAGAGCAGTTGGAAGTCATCCAGCAGTCCCAGACTAACAGTGATTGATAATATTTCTGTTCAGCCACTACTACTTTCTGTTGTGATTATTTCTGTGCTGTGTGTGTGGTGATGGCAGTGGGGTGTATGTGTATGTTTTGTAATTATCCTATTGCATGGGTGCCATTTATATTACAGTATCTAAGGAAGGCAGGTTTGATATTAATGTGTTCCACAAAACTATGCCCTTGGGAGCCACCAACAGGAACAATGTGTGTGTGTGTGTGTGTGTGTGTTTATGGTGGGGTTTTTTTGTACTGTATTGCATATATAATGTAATAATGTAATATAATGTTATAGTTGGTAGTTCATTAGTATATCTGTGACATTAATTTTTTATGAATACATCTTTATCAAAGGTATGAATGTTCTGTGTGATATATGAATTTGCTGTTTGCATTATATTGGATGATACCCTGTTGGTTTACCAGGGATTCTCATGCACCAAATACTGTTGCACTCACTCTGTATTTCTCTTTATCTCTTCAGCTCTTTTAGCTGTTCAGTGAGAGTAAAACAAATGCCTCATTGTTAACTCAGTACATGTGTGTGAGTTTATGTTGGTCACTAGTCCTGCTATGACTCTTCCAGTACCGTGTGGAGCTGCAGTGTGTCTTGGGCTGGACTTGAACAAGTGGTCAGCTCCAGAGCTCATAAATCTTCTGCCTGCCCAGACATGCAGTGACTTATTGCAGCCCAGAGAGAGGGCCTCAATGGAACGAGAAAACATGTCAAGATTTTCCAAAATATCTTACATGTAAATACTTTCAATCCATAGCAACAGTAAACAGGGCTGTGTAAATGCTTTCAGTGACACTTTCATTAAAGTATTTCTGTAGATTAAAAATAAGTAAATAATATTTTGCAGTTTAGATTAGATGTTTTTGAACTGAACAGATATACAGTTCTATAACTCACAGTTGCTAAAAAATTAAAAGTGTTCTTTAAGGGTATTTGGACAGGATTTAAGGCATTAAATGTCAAGTAGACAGCTCCTGTACATGTTTTGTCTGGGGGCGTGATGAATAGGAATCATCTGCAGTATTTATGAGATTTTTGCACCGATAGTGACAGAATGTTTGCATAGCACAGAAAACTCTAGAGTCGAACAGTAACTGGAATGAAAGATGCCGCTGGTGTGCCACCCAGTACCTCAATACAGGTGCAGTCATATGCTTCAGTGAAAAAGAGTTCTTGACATCACCATTGAACTTCTGTGATGGAAACACAAAGGCAAACTCAGAACAAGCCACCTACCAATTATTCATTAAAAATTATTCACAGCACATCGTATGACCATAATTGAGCATCCATTATTAATACAGATTAACTCTTAAACTCCCATGCTGTAAAATAAATGGGGCTGGGGAACATCCCTAAATGTATTTTTCCCCTACTGTTATTGAAGCACATTGTAAATGTGTGTATCATTCATCAAGGCACAGTTCATTGCAAATAAATGGAAGAAAAGTTAGCGCTTCTTAGGACAACCACATCCTTGGGTTACTGCTGCTCATGCAATGTCTTTGGAGGAAAGTGCTAACTGTCCTATTTTCTATACCTCCCCCACAGCAATACCAATAATTCCTCATAGTGTCCCAGCCTGTGGCATTGTTGGGAATCGAGTCGTTGGTACCTCTCTTCAAGTGGGTAAGATTTTTGTAATTGATAAATTAAATCCCAGAAAGCAAGGCAATGAAATATTAAAATGATATTAGAGAGAAAGCGGTTAAACTCAACTAAATGTAAAATCCAAACAATTTCCTGAAATAATCAGGAAATCCACAAAATGTTTAAATATGGAACATACACAGATTGAATGTAAAATAAATCATATGGAGGATTTACCATAGTACATCTCTTGTTAGTGGAGCTTGCTGATTCCATTAGTTAAAGATCTCTACTCATATTTAGTAATGATTTACATGTATCATAAAAGGGAACATACTGTGTATACTGCATATATATATATATATATATATATATATATATATATATATATATATATATATATATATATATATATATATATATATATATATATAAATTATTATTATTATTATTTATTTTATTTTTTTTCTCTGGCTCTCTGGTTTCTTCCCACGCCTAAAAACATGCCAGTAGGTGGATTGGCCTAAATTGCCCCTAGGTGTGAATGAGTAAATGAATGTGTGTGCATGCATGTTATCCTTCCTTCATTCTCTGGAAAGGTTCCAGATCCACCAGAACCCTGACCTGAAAATGAATTAATGGTTTATTATTGCCCTTTTGTGCAACGCATTTCTTGGTATTTTCCATTTTATTCGTGCCAAACAAATGTAGTCTATGGCTGGATGACTAAAAATGACAAAGACAGAATATTATTCATTGGTTTTCTTGGTTGTCTTCTACTTTCGTTATTTGATAATAATTGTGTATATAACTTGTGTGTTCTCCAGTATGACATCAAAGTGAATCACTCTATTAAACAGCCATTAAATTTAACAGACTGTGGGTTTTTAACATTATAACTTCAGGGCAATATTTGGTCAAGCCACAAAAGCAAACAAGCTGTTAAATGTCAAGACATATATTTTTCTATTTTTTAAGAATAGATTAAAACTATCTAAAACTAAAACATATCTCTGAAAATTACTTGAACATATCCTCAATATACCAAAGTGCAACACATCTTGCAGATGTATGTATTGTAAAAGACCAGTGTTTCAGAATCAATGATTCTGTCTATATATTTAATCTTGTGTATATTTATTTTAAGCCTGCTTTTAAGAAACAAATGTGAATTTCCAATGAGAATTTTGTTGGGACACACACTAAAAGTATGGTTCTGCTCTGTTCTTAAATAAAGCTCTATTGCTGAGAAGTACCCATGGCGCCACACTGCAATTTTCACTACCTGTCTATTAGTGTTCTGGCTTCGATAGAAATAGGAGCCAGAGGTGGAGTCTGGCTTTTAGATGTAGTTCTGATAGCACTGAACAATGAAAACATTTTTGATTCCACTTGGCACCACTGTGCTTAAATTCAGTGGAACTATGACTGGCTCTGTTGGGCTGATCATGCAGATACTTGCCGTTCTTACTAAAAAAAATTAGAGTCTGATTATGTCCAGGATTAGTTTAAAAAATAAAAATAAGATCAGAGCGGTCCCCACGATGGCCTTTAATCCTTTGTGAGATCAGTCTTTGTCCATGTGTGAGGCCTCAACTCACTAAACTAAACTGAGTTTTATGTTAGTTATTTTTTTTCCCAGTTTGTGGATTTTAGAAAACTCACTGATGATAAATATTTAGCTATTGCCCCGATGAGCTTGGATACTATTTCTCAATTTTATCTATGTTTCATATTCTGCAAGATCTGAGCACTAATCACTTTACTGATGACATGGTTTGACTCCACATATCAGATTCTTAATAAACAATGCAGGTGCCAGTGTGACATGTCGCTGTAAACAAGAAAGCATACTATAAAGCTTCCAAACACTGTTACTGATGAAATGTGCATACTGTTAGCACATGGCTTACCACAATACTTTTTCTGTATTATTATAATAGTATTAAACTCTCCCATTAGTATACTGACCAATTTTGTTCTAGTAAAAATATCCTATTAATATATTCTTTATACTGGTTACATGTCTTAGCAGTGAGTCATGAGGAAAAGAGGTGTTGCCCTGGTGTGCAGATACAGAGGGCATAGGGAATTATCAAGCAGCTACCCGCAGTGTGGGCTCTGTGATAGTGTGCCCTCTTTTCACCTCCTCCTGTACACCTAGGTGTGAGAAACACCTACCAGCATTCACCTCGCATTTGTAAGCTAAGTTCTGCAGGGAGATAGTGGCCTAGAGAAGCTGAGGGCCGATATAAATTACTTGCTGATGAGGACGATAAACCATGTCATAACAGCTCTCTACTTGCAAGGGCCAAGTCGAGATAGTCTCATGTCTCTCCCTGGGATTCTATGTCACTTTTGATCAAATCACTACCTGGATGTGGTCGACTTGCAGCAGAGGATTTATTTACATACATTGAATATCCGTGAGCCACTCACTGCCTATGTTGCCGTAGGCCCATGCCCGATTGGGAAACGGCGAACTGGGAGCAGAATCCTACAGCAAAAGAGGGAGAACGGCCAGATCATACATTTTTGTTTGATTTGGTAGATATCCTAAGACCTTTTCCAAAAGAGCACAAAATGGAGACTTCATAAGAAATCCATTACTCGTGAGAGTTATATTTTGCCACTCAACAATTCCTGGCAAGACAAATGTAGTACAACTGTCACTGTTAATCAGTAATAATAAAGCAGTTAATTAATCAAATAAATATCTTTGGATTATGCATTTGTGTTATGCATTCTATTTTAGCCACTTATTTTTATAAGGGAGCCTGTTGGAGCCCCAATAGTCATAAAATTACTATTCCCAAATTAGTTTTATTTATTACCAAATGTATTTATTTGTTTGTTTGTTTGTTTGTTTTTAGGTTAATATATTATTGGTATTCATATGATGATGATTATGATAATGATGATGATGATGATGATTCTTCTTCTTCTTCTGATTATTATTATTATGATGATGATGATGATGATGATGATGATGATTATTATTATTATTATTAGTAGTAGTAGTAGTAGTTGTAATGTTATGAACTACAGGCTCTATCTTATGAATATTTAAATCGTACCAAGCAGTGCTGTAAAAAATTAGGGCTCATTAAAATGAAGTGTTTATGTACACATGAAAGAGAACTTGTGCTATGTCAAAACATTCACAAACTTAAACACAGAGTTGTTTTCTTTACGTAGCCAGACAGTTAAGCACGTAATGACTGCGATAAGTCTGCTTTATCAGCCAGCAGAAAGGCTTTGAGGATAAGCCCTGCGTGGATGCTAATTAAGACGATACAGTCAGGTCGAGCATTGCTTAAACCAGCATGATAAAATCCTACAAAATTGACATTGCCAGACTGATTTAGTGTTTAAATATTGTGCGAAGAATTAGATTATATATATATATAATATATATATATATATATATATATAAATATATATAAAAGAAGAAAACACTGTGTTCTCCTCACTCTTGTTCTAGTGAAAATCTGTGTTGTAGGTCAATCTCTCCTATCTCGTGATCATCACCATTATAGATGAAAGCTTAAACCTCCTCTCAGTACAGCCTCAATTGCTACAATTAAATAAGTGTGGTTGCAAGATTATAACTCCCCCACCTCAACAAAAGAGAGTGAAGCATTAAATAATCCTACAATTAGAAACAATCAAAGCTAATGTTTGATGTTGTTTTTGCACAAGATCCCAACAATACATCTCAGGCCAGAAGTGGTGTTTTAGACCGACCTGGTAGGCGCCAGACCGCCGAGACTTCGACCAATGTGGTCATATCCTCATGCCACCAACATACTCTTGGCAGATTGAACACATAATCTTTGTGTTCCCACCTTAATAATAAACTGTAAATGTAACACATCAGCTTTCCATATCAGAATTATCTTCTGAAAACTGGAAAATGTGATTACTATCTGCCAGGTAACAAAGGACAGACTATTCTAATTTGTCTACTAATTTGTCTACCTAATCACACATAATATTCTTAGAAACCCTAACAAGTGAGGGAGAAAATTGCTTCATTTCATGAGAATAATGTTGTAAGAAAGGTGCAACACTGTAAACAACTGCAGTAATTTTGCATCTGGGTTTATTGTTTATATGCTGTAAAATGCTGCATTAATTTTACATATTATAACTATATTGTTGAATTGAGTGTGTATGTTTTAATATTTTGATTGATTACACTTACATTACTGTAAACATACTTACAGTAAGGAAAACTGAATTTAAAATTATAACTGAATTGATACTATTGTAAAATAACAATATAATAAGCTATTGTAGTATTAAACCAATATTGTAGTTTATTTTAATTGGGAAATTACAGCATCTAGAGGAAACACCTTACCCATTTCCTTTTTTGTGTATTTTTTTTTTTATATTGAGAACATATTAGATTAGGTATTGGTGTGAAATCTATAAATTTGAACTAGCAAGACTAAAGATTTTTTTCAAAGACTAAAGATTTTTTCTAAGAAAACACTAAAAATCATGAGATTCAATTTGCAACATTTTTAGCACTTCTCAATTAATCAGCAGAATTTGTACAACAGCCACATATTAATTAGTAACACTATGCTATAGCTGCTTCTTCAGTCGTATTGTACTGAAGCATGCTAAATTAAATATTCCCTATTAACATTTCTCCAGCCACAAATATTACTACAGTTGGTGGAAATTACAGAAGCAAATAAACTTAGGATTTTCCCATCTCAAATTAGTAACACACATAAATATAATCCATCTCATTATTTACTGTGATTCTAATTAGGCTATGATAGTAAACAGATGCAGGAAATACCAGTATTTTTGAAGTATGTATTCAAATCAAAGCATGGCAGATTAGTAAATATACAGATGTATAGACTGGTTTAATACATTTTTAGCAAGGTTTTTTATTAAATAATCAATCAGACAATTCAATATCACTGATGAATGGTATTGCATCAGGGTACTATACATGCATACTATTGCATTCTGAGACCAAACTAGCAAAGGATTAGTTTCGGAAAGATGTAGAAGATGACTGTACAGTCTGTGGAACTGGATGTTTGCCTGATTAGACAAAGTGGTGGATGAGGTTTATTTATCCAAAGGTTGAACAGCTTTAATCATAGGGTCAGACTCTTTGGGATTTGCCTTTGCTACTTTAGAGCAAGCTTCAGAGGTATTTCCTCTGTGTTTACACAAACTGACCAGTTACTCGGGTGGCTTACTTTAGTGGCAACATGTGGTTCACAGTGGTTTAATAATGCCGTCCACGTAATTGTGTAATTGAGTTATTTAAAACCTGTGTTTGTGTTTACTGAAGCCATATCAAACACTTTAAATTGTTCACTGGCTAGTTCTAAACCATGCCACAGACAACTGCAGATTTACGAATGCAATATGTGCTTGATTATTTCTTGACTTACAGTCAAATTATCAATGGCAAACATGAATAAAATGTGAATTAAAGGAAAACTATAAATACATCAGTATACTATATAGCCAGGGCAAGTATATACTGTCACTGGTTAAATTAAAAGAAACTCGATTCTCATCACTGAGTGTGATTTAGCTCTTCAAATTCTATGTAGCACATAACCTAATTATGAACTATGGCAGAAGTGTGAAAGAACTATACGCAATTGCCTGGAAGGCCCACATGGCCTGCTTAACAACAAACAGACCATACTGGAGCTCTCACAACAGATATTTGTGAAACCAATAGGCGAGTAAGAGGGCCAAAAGTTTAGGTTATGTTACCTGAAATGAGAATGTGCTGTTTGGAGTCTTTCATGTGCTCAGTTCAAATAACCTGCACTGCTTCACTGGATGATATGCGTGACAACTTGTTTGGCTGGTGATGTCACCAGGGCATAATCTAATTGTTCTTTTAGCGCCTTGCTGTAGGGCACTTTTTACATCCTGTAGGACACAAAGTTTTAGGTTCACAAAGTTCAGAAAGTAGGACACAACGAACACCCAGTCAGTCACACACATAAACACACACCCATGCAGACACACAACAAACATAATAATTTGCTCCTTTGCCCTTTACTGATGCCCTTTTAAAGTTTTAAAATTGGTATTATATTATTTGTTTATTTCTAATGTACTTAGCTTTGAGAAATGTAGAACCTTTCAGACCACAAACTGAGGTCAGATGAGTTTTCAGTGGCCCGGAATAAACAGCATATTCTATATAACTTATATATAAAAGGAAAGAAACTGGAGTGACCCACATTGGAATTCTGATACTGGAACTGGAAAGACAGGAGAACATATGAGTAAGGCATATTTGAAAAGAGCAGGACCAGACCTGTGCTCTTCTATCTAGGTAGTCTAGCAGTGAACCATGAAGAGGCTGCACTGTTCACAACTATCAGTCACCCTCATGACAACACAGCATTGCCATCATCTTGATGATGACACATTTCTTCACCCTTTTTACAAGTCAACCTGACACAACGAATGTACAGATCACATAACCGGCTGGGAAGTAATGTTGATTTAACAACCATATTTTATGCACAAATTAAGCGATGCATCATGAAAAAAGATGAAGTGATTTAAAGATATAAAGTATACAAAGTGTCAAAAACAAAATGGGTTTACCTGTGTTTAAAAATGTGTTGACATATACAGTAGACATAGTTGTCAAAGCTATTAATAGGTTGCCTTCTCTATTGCCCAAAATCTAATTTTCCATTGTTTCTATGCGCTTCAAAACTAGAAACTTTAAAACTAGGTTGGACTCCAATTTAAGCTTTTATTGGCAAAATGTAACCTAATCCTTCATCCTTAACAAGGGCATATTTCATGGTTAATGCATGACCACTTAAACAGTTCACCTCTCCTTATTCAAATCACATTTCCTCGACTGGAACAATGGATACCCATTCACAAAAATAAAGGCCAAAGGCATAGGATGATAAATTACATTAAGAGGAAAAAAGATTCTTCAATGGAGTTTTCGGAAAGTCGATCCATTTTTGAGGTTTTGTGAAAGTAGCAACTGGTGTGAGCTTCAATAGCCAATAGGAGTTAAGTATAAGGAAGCCTTCTGAAACTCCCTCTCACTCTCAGCTATCTCTGTAGCCGTCTTTAACACTAACATGGTGCAGCATTGGCTAAATTTAGTTGCAATTTAGAGGGTCTAAACTGCCCTGACTGTATCGCCACTTGATCTGGCATTGATTTTGATCATTTTGAACATGATCCGAGCAGGCAGCCTGGTTTTCATTTTCCCAGTGCACACGCCGGTCAGAGTTGGCTTGTTTTATTGGAAACCTTGTTCCTATATTCCTGCCTGGCACCTTTTGACCTTGTCTGTCTCTGGGGGCTCATGGATAAGGGGAAAAACAAGGAAAGCTGCTTCCTTGTCTTGTGAAAATAGTAGTGTGAAAATGGAGGTGTTGTCTGTCTTGATCTATAATGTTCTTTGAAAACCACCTGACTGAATCTGCTTTCTAATGCTCCATGTAAGGGTTAAATTAACACCTCAGGAATACTGAAACACCACAACTGGGTGTAATGATTAGTATCTTTAGGGCTTAAATTTTTTTATATCAGTCATTACTAACAGAAAAAAATAATAGATTGGAAGACTTAGATATATAACTGATTTATTAAGAGCAAATATCTCGTAAGGAGCACAGCAGGAGATGCACCTCTCCATGTCCTGCTGCTTCTCTCATTTATTTGATCAACTACAAAGGAAACATCAGTAATGGGAGAAGGTTTAGATTTTAATGCTTTCTATAAAGAAAGAGAAGAAGGCAAATGTCCTGTTGTTATTGTAGCCTGTGTGGATACCCAGCAGTAGTGCCTCACTTGTAAAATGAGTTGTATATAAATTGGAAATGACACTGTATAGCTTGGAAGAAGCCCACAAACCCAAACTCTCTCTTTCTGTCTTTTTAAAAGTCAGTGATATTTATAGTGAAGGGGTATGGGTTAGATTCCTGCTGATTTCTCTTTAATCAGCAGATTAAAGCATATTCAATTTTGACCCAGAAAGCTACAGTATAACGTATGGGCTGAGGAAAAGAGCATTAATTCAGTCATAATAAACTGCTAGCATTATATCAACAAACACTGATCACCAAACACAAAATTCACAAAACACAAAACAACCTCTGAATGTCTAAAATCAGAGCAGAGGTGAAATGAGTTGTCCCCCATCATATTTGCAGGCGGGCATCCACCAGGATACAACATAACAGCTAGTGAGGTATCTGATTAGTTCGGTGGCACAGTCATTTGTCTGCTTCTGTGGAGGTCAGTATGTCACCTGAATCTTACATAAAATGTATAGTTTGTAAATATAATTATAAAGTGGCACAGTGGGGCAGCAGTTAACATTGCCACATCACAGCTCACTAGTCCCAGGTTCAATTCTGACCATCAGGTTACTGTTTGCATGGAGTTTTGTCTATTCTAAATTCCCCTAGGTGTGTATGAGTGTGTGAAAATGTGTGTATGGTGCCCTGTGATGGACTGGAATCCCATTAAGGATGTATTCCCACCTCACTCAATGTCATCTTGGGATAGGCTACAGAATCACCAAGACCATGCCCAGGATAAAGCAATGACTGTTTTTTATACATATAATTTATCATCACATTTAGCAGATTTTTGGATTCAAAAGCTGTGATCACTAACCCTGCTCCAAAACCTAACTTTTTATCATTTGTTTACACAATCTGGTATGTATTAATTCTTATGAATGTGTAATTACGAGTCTATGTCGAGGCTGCAGTCTAAAATCTGTTGGCGGCAACCAATCAAAATGTCCACAAAGTCTGATAAAATTTGTAAGTTATAGTCACATCCCCTTGTGTTATATATCTAAATGTATATTAAATAAAATATATATGAAATAAAATATTTCAGTTCAGTCACATGCACCAATACAAGCTTTAATATATATGAAATATCTACACGGTTAAGCTTAATTGCACAGAAGGTACTCTTGCCTTGACAATAGGAAGTATTTGGGTAAAAATGAAACATTCTGTTTTGATTTAGACTGTTAATATATTGTATTTGGCACAAGGAACTGTCTGAGAAGACCAAAGGCATGGAGTCATTAAAAAAAAAAAAGTCATATTTTGCCCTTTGATCAGTTTCAGATTACCCTTCTCCTTGTAATAAGCAAGATTTGATAGATCTGTCCTAGGGAACATCTCTGTAGTCTCACAGAGCCATTAATGTGGATGTAATCATAGGGTTCTTCTGAAAGATTCCGCCCTGCATGGGAATGTCTCCATAGTCAATGCCTTGCCTTATTCAAAGTCCAAGTGTGACTTACAAATGGCTGACAAATAGTAAGTGACAGATGACATGAGAGATGGCCACTCTGCCACACCACACACTCTAGCAAATTATCTCATAGCTTTATGCAATCTGTAGGCAAGCCATAGTGAACAACACTCTGCATTCTGATTTTTATTTTGACAAAGGATTTTCCAAAGTAAAACCTACAACTCACGCTAAGTCCCTTTAATAATATATTGTAGTCACTTGTTTACAAAGAAAGCAAGTAAAAATGTGAAAGGAGAATGGAGATTAAAATAATAATAATAATAATAACAGAGCTTGGTTATGAATGTTCTGGGCATCTATAACAGCCAAAATCACATCACACAATGAATTGCATGAATTCCACCATATTGTCTACATTTGACAAGCAAATGATTTGATATACCAAAACATTGGATGACTAATCAGCACATGATCAAGCAAGAAACAGCCTAATTTCTGAGTCTGAGCTTTCAGTGCTAAATTCAGTGCACCCTGTCTTCCCAGCAGAGCAAGCTGAGAACTGCCTGCACAAACACAAAGACAGAATAGCTAATGTAGCTCATTTGAACGCATGGCCGCTTCTCTATAGGAACATTTCCTCACACTAACAGTAGTTAGAAGAGGTGAGACTGTGTCAAACTGCCTGGCGCCTCCTTTTACCTGGGTAACTTTACACCAGTGTCTGGTCTGCTCGACCTCAAAGGCACGTGCAGATAAACACAAGCAGGATTTAGAACTTCACACTGATACATGAATGACTTATAAACGCAATATAAATCCCTTAATGTAAGTCTACTGTACCTCCTGGTAAATTCAACATTTAACTGAAAACATATACTTCTCTAATATTCCACGTGTTTAGATTTTTTTTTTTGCATGCCCCGTGCTTGTAAAATATAACATTATTTAACATTGCAAATGTGTGTTATATGAATCTTTCTATTCTGTGCTTAAATTTGCATAATAATTCTAGTGACTCTATTACTCAGATTCTTTATCTTTAGAGTATTTATACAAACTTAATACTAACATAATAGTATTAATTATCAGACTTGAATAATTTTTGTGCAGTGTCTGTACTTAAAAATCTGTACAATTTGCACATGGAATATCCACATGAAAAGTGGTAAAAAATAAAAATATACATGGGTTTATGGATATGTGTGGGTTTGCATACTTGCATTGTGTCTTGCAGTGCGAGATTATGCGAGTGTATGTGCATGTGCTGCTGGCCTCTGGTTACCCACAAAAATATGTAAATGTTCTCAGAGAGAGGAGCTGTGGGTAACACTGGGTCAGAATTATGCATCCTGCTGAGTCTCAGTGAGTGTGACTCCACTTGTTGAAAGAGCATGCAGAGCTTGGATGTGCTGGACGTGGTTTGGTTTCACTTCTACGTTACCACACAGCTCATGAATGAAAAAAAAAAAACTTCCCAAATGTTCTTATACTGTAAGTAATGTAGATCTGATATGAAGCTGGTCATCTCTATGTGCGTAATTCTGTAGACTACTCTCCTCTCATCAATGGTAGAATAGTATTTTTCCTCTAATTTTCTACATTAGGCTGAATTGTTTTCTGTACAGCATGGCGCCTTCTGTGTTCTGTCTCTGGGTTGATGTTTTGTTTATTTAGCTGCAAATGAACCATTTAAATCAATTAATTGTTTCCAGTTATACTTCAGAGGCTTTTAAGAGAGCAATTAAGATAATGACATGAAAGAAAAGAACGTAAACTTATAAAACATTGGTTTCTATAAATTATCTTTAAAAAACTTTGATATTTAAATATTAGGAGAATTATAGCTTATAAGTCAGCCAATAAAAGACAATGAGATACAATGATCAAACATGTTAAGTAAGGAAGTGAATTTTCTTACATTTCTTTTCTGAAATTTGTTATTTTCTCAAAGTTATATATTTAATTTAAGTTCAGGTTTAACTTAAATGAAACCTACTCAAAAGTCTGGTATAGAACCTATGAAAGAAAGAATAATTCTCTCTCTCTCTCTCTCTCCCTCTCTCTCTCACACACACACACACACACACACAGAGGGAGAGAGGGGGGGGAGACTGGTGCTGGTTTCTCCACACATAAATGCAAATGCATAAACCTATTCATGCACACCTACGCAGAATCACACATGACAACCGACAAACTTGTAAACATATAAACACACACACACAAAAAATATCTAAATGCTAACCTGTGCCCTGCTGCCCTGACGCACTGAATCCAGCAGCAATAGTGCCATCTGCTGGAGAGAATTCACCTGCTCTGTAGATTACAGTAACTGCTGTAGGATTAAAATATAATATAAACCGACAAAGATTCTGAACAAAGGAGCATGTTTAAACATTAAATTTTTTAAATGAACATTGCTTACTTACTAAGCATGCTGAGCAAAAATGATTCATTTACTATCCTAAACAAAAGCACCTCAAGAGACAATCTTTTATATTTTATTTATTTATATTTTTTTTGCTGCACTTCTGTATTTTTACATTTATTACAGGCATGGAATATATTCTCATACCTTGAGATTACATCTTGAAATTACAGGGGGGAAAAAAAAAATTATTTAAAAGTGCAGACAAACAGAATAAAAAAGAGGTGTGCTGGAATTAAATTATCTGATGTTATTTCCAGGAGATAAAAATTACTCTAATAATCTGTACAGATTTTACATTCTGGGTCAGTATTTTAGGGTATTTATTTTTTACACGTATTTTCTTTCTGTTCGTGCGTGCAGTGTATACAAGATTGAAATCACAATATCAGATCAAATTTGCAGTCACTAGTAACGAAACTCTACTTTTAAATTCAGCTTTGTAACAATATTAATGTTAATATTCAGAAACCAAAAAGTATTTCATAATTTTACTGTAATAATATACTATCATAATCATCATCATTTAAAAAATAATAATTTTAGACATAAATCTAATCTAATAATCTATTGATTTGCTTTGTTAGTGTTGAGTTTTATGACATGGTCTTGTCTGCTTGGGTGGCTCGAGCATCTGCCAAGCCCACCTAGCAACTCTGCTTAAACCACGAGGATAGATTCTGTCTTGATGTGAGAACTAAATACTTGAATATGTATAAGATGATGAGTGACAGTCAGTTTTGTCTTAACACATCCTTATATAGGAATCTGAATCTATCAGGAAACTGGAAACTGAAAAAAAAATACTTATTTGTGTAAAATGCTTTTTTCAAAATTGTATGCTTGACTCAAGTTTTGTAATTAAGTATTTTTTTAAAAGCATATTAATATTACAAAGATTTCTGTCATATGTCCTCATCTGTTATTTCCACTCATATGCACACACCTCCTAAGTATGTATTTGCCTTTTGTGTGTATATTTCCTTAAATATTAGATATGGAGAGGAATATCAGTTTCATTAGTTATTTATTAATACATTTAAAAAAAGGTCAATAAAATGGCTGAGTAATGAACGAGTGTTAACCACTTATATTCCATGTTTATTATTCAGTTACTCAATCTATAGCGTATTATTCAATATGACATAGATTGAACTATTATAATTATTTAATAAACACTTTTAATAAACAAACAAACAAAAAGGTTTAGCAATATCAGAACCCTTTTTTGTGCTTTATAGAACATAAAAAAAAAAAATACTGAACCAAGTTCCTTGAGAAAATGTGACATTCTGTGTGCATTAATCTCACATCCATGAGAGCACCTGTTTAGAGAGAATTCAGGTCTGTGTACCAAACTGTACAATACACACGAAGTAGTATACCTACAGTATTTAGTAATGACATGGTGTGGCGGTATGCAGGTTGGGACACAGCCCAAATATTCATGATTCATGATTGTTCAGTATTACAAAACTATTATGAGCATAAAATAACTTTCATGTGTACATCAACGTGAATGTCACATTAAATGAGTACCAGATAAAAAAGCCAAACCTTTCAAGAGCTTGTCTGAGTCAGCTTTCACTGGGACTCTCTTATCAAGCATCACTGCTCATGCATTGTTAACTTGCTGCAGTATAACTGTGTTCATCCTGCAAGTGTGTGGCTGTTCCACACAGCTAACCTGCTAACACTGAATTTGGATAGTTAAATGGAGTCTAGAGAACAAAATTCCTGGTTGCTTTCAAGATTAAAAAAAATTGAATCTGTGTTCTCTGTGAGAATTTTTTATCTAATCTGTATATTTTGTTCTCTAGCCTCTCTCTCTCTCAAAAAAAAAAGTTTGGCAAGAAGAAGATAGTGTTATCACACTAGCTAAAACCCACAGCAGAGGTTAAGAAAACTATCGGACGATTATCTTTTATTCACCATAATCTTCCACCAGATTAGAGAACAAATAAATGTTCCTGTTCAGCAATTTTTGTCATTCTTTACAAAAAAAATCACTACACATTACATTAAAAAAAAAATCACATTCATTATGATATTTTATATAATATTATTAATATTAATGACAATACACTATAATAATAATAATAATAATAATAATAATAATAATAATAATAATAATAATAATAATAATAATAATAATAATAATAATAATAATAATAATAATAATAATAATAATAAGAGGAAGAAAAAGAAGAAGAAGAAGAAGAAGAAAAGAAGAAGAAGAATAGGGGCTTAGTGGTTAGAATGTTTCCCTCACACCTCCAGGGTCCGGGGTTCGATTCCCGCTGGGCCATGTGTGTGCGCGGAGTTTGCGTGTTCTCCCCGTGCTGCAGGGGTTTCCTCCGGGTACTCCGGTTTCCTCCCCCAGTTCAAAGACATGCATGGTAAGTTGATTGGCGTGTCTAAATTGTCCGTAGTGTATGAATGGGTGTGTGAGTGTGTATGTGATTGTGCCCTGCGATGGACTGGCACCTTGTCCAGGGTGTACCCCGCCCTGAAGAATGAATAAGCGGTAGAAGATGGATGGAGGGATGGATTATAATAATAATAATGCTTTTACCATGACTTTGACATTGACTTTACTTTGAACAAATCAGATAACTGATTGCCGCACATAAAGAAGTTGTTAAAAATTGCTTAATAACTGCACTGTTTAATAGCAACTTGTGTCATGTCAGGAAACCTTAGTGTGGTTAACCCAAAATCAGTAATAGGATAATTGCTAAAATATCAGTATACTTAAACATGTAAGTTATACTAAGCACATGGTATTTAAATTTCAAATATATATTCACAAATCTATGCATTCACATTACCCAAGAAAAGGGAAAAAACATCTGCTTCCTTATTATTTCAAGTAAGCTGAACAAAAACATGTCAGTGGGTAAAACAAAAAGAGAGAGAACTTTTTTGAAGGAACATTCAGAGGTTGTTTATTGATTATATAAAAATATATATTCATATGGTGAACAACCAGGGTGGCATGGTGGCACAGCAGGTAGCATTGCTGCCTCACAGCTCCAGGGTCACCTTTTTGACCTTGGTGCCCTGTGATAAACTTTCATCTCATCTAGGTTGTATTCCTGCTACTTGCCTAGTGTTCCTGTGATAGGTTCCAGATTCTCAGGGACCCCGCATATGTACACTCTAAGATGATTAATGACTTTTATGTAGATGCAAGAATAATTAAGAGATATATTAAGAGAGAATACTTTGGCAACTGAGTCAACTGTGTCACCATTTCAATGAGACACATAAAGAACCATTTTTCTGTATTAAACAACTGCCTTCACCAAAGAACACTTGGAGAAACTTTTTTTTTAAAAAGATTGTAACATGGATGTCAAATGACACATAACATTGTTCAGATGTACCTTAAATTTTATGTATTTAATCTTTAAATCTATTGCTTTTCATACACCTTCCAGTCAGTGCTATGAGATGTAGTACCATTTTACCATGCCATGAATTTCCTTCACCCATTTTTTTGTTTGTTTGTTTGTTTGTTTGTTTTTGTTTGTTTTGTTTTGTTTGATTTTTTAAACCCATTTTCTCATAATTTGGTCATTTGCAAGTTCCCACCCACTAGTTAGCTCTACCCTTTCAGATGGCATTTACTGTACCAAACAGGGAGAGTCCTCGCCAGACCAGTTTTTAGCTACATTGCCCATCTTTAAGTTAGAGAGAATACACATGGGTTTTGCCAATGAGGACACACACTGGACACATACCAAGTCCTAAGTTTCAGTAAATGTAGCTGGTTGTTATTGCAAGTTTTCAGGCCCTGCATTTCCTCTATTCAGGAGAAGCATGTGGCTAATCACAATATATAAAGCCAGGGCCAGGAAACCACCTCTGCAGACCTTCTGTAGCTCAGCCTGTCTACACTAACCCAATAAGCTAGCTTGTAAACGCAGCCGCTTCCCCAGAGGTAACGTCATGGCAGAGCGTTTCTACAGACATTGGGTTTGTCTGTGTGTGTGTGTGTGTGTGTGTGTGTGTGTGTGTGTGTATGTGTGTGTATGTATGTGTGTGTGAGTTTTCAGAATGAATCTCTCCTCAACACCAGTCACAAAAAACAAAATAATTTAAAAATGACATCATTTACCCAAATATCTGGTTTACAATCCTGGAACCTCCTATTGTATATTTTATTTGGCTGCCTGGGTATTCCATGGTGTCCATGTCTTTAGCTATGACTATTTAATCTAGAAACTCCAAAACTCACAAATGCCCGATGGCCAAATGTTCCAAAGATGTACCAGTATACTAAACACACTATATATCTCCTGTTGCTCACTTATCTCAAACAGAAATAGATTTTGTTGAATTGTTTGATAAATTTGACCCAAAGTTTTCCAGTGGGTCTTATTGGAGCGCCTACTGTTTTTCTGCCTGTTGGTGGCCTGGGCTCTAATCATCCACATCTCCCAAGGAGGCCATAAATTATTCCGATGAGATGGTGCTTTGTGTTCCTACTGCTGGGACGTGGGGGCGAATTCACAGCGCCGTATTTTCACAAGCTCCACTCTAAATCATTGTTTTATGACAGCAAGGAAAACTTCTGCACGTTTGTGGTGATGATTTATGCTCATTTGGGTCTAGAGGACACTATAATTTGGAACTAATGTGAAAACAGATGGATAGAGAGATAGCAAAGGGCAGACTGGACTATAGATTCTCAGTGCTGCTTACAAATGACATCCATATGCTGCTGATGTCTCTATCCTCTCTGTGATTCTCTCTGTGATAGCCAATGGTGTATGTGGTTATAATCAGTTTCTCAGAGACTCTTTAAAAAAAATTAGACCAATTGTAAATCTTTGTATTTGTAGTCTTGTTAGTTAATTGTGATTACACCCAATGCGCAGTGGTAGAAACAAAATATTTTTATTTTCCATCTCATATTATAACAGATTCATGAAAAACACTGACTACTCACAACTATTTTAAAGCCATTAGCACTACCAAGTCCCAGTTATCTGCCATGTAAAAGGATACAAAGTCCTAGCTAATATTGTATTGCTAGTATAGCTATTGATGCTGGATTATGGATGTTCAGCCATCTATGTGTGTGCGCTATTCTTTGTGTGTGGTAAAATCACTGCAGTCCTCTCACCATCATCCAATACTGCATGATGTTATCATAGAGTTTAGCACCTTCCCTAAGCAGTAGGCAGCTAATAGATTACAGTGTCTGGGGAGTGACATAGCAAGCCTGATACTTTCCAACTTAGCCAAACCACAGTACCATCAGGCCCTCTGAAGCCAATACCACCACAGACAGGCAAGGTCACTGGCCCAACACCAGTACTTCTACACACTTTTCTCTCTAGTCTGCTTTCTCTTGCCCTGAAATAACTCCAGAGCTGAAGGCCTGGTGGAAAGTTCACCTAACATGCTGGTCCACATTACTGTAAACTACTCTCAGTCACCCAAGCAGCCAAACAGTACTTAAAGCCAGCTCAGCTGGAATACAGCTCTTTTAGTATATTTATATGAACTTAGGTTATAACTGGTTATTTCTGAATCAATAAATAGAGCAGTGAAACCATATTAGTGTCATATACGCTTAAGACTTTTTAAATGATTACCAGTTGGGTACACAGCACAAAACAGAGCTCATACAATAAATTAGTATGTTCAAATACAAAATACTGTGTATATATATGGAATTTATTTATCACTTTTTTTTTTGGTTTCAGTATTTCATGACCTGTTTCAGTATTTCATGACCTGTTTGTGTCATGGTGTCATTTATTCTTAAATATATGTGCTGTGTTTTAAAGCATGTCTATAAATTAGCTGAACCTTTTGTTCTTCTTGTGACTATTAATAACTTACTGAACTCTAGACTTTACCTAAATACTCTTTTTTTTACACTTTTTTTTTTAAATAATCGATCTGAAAAGAAGTCAATTGCATTGATATTTCCTATGAATATGAGTAATAAGTAAAGTTCCCCATAGAATTGGTTTGGCAATATGACCTGACAATCGTGATAAACCTTTCAGCATGGAGAATGGAGGCACTGCCAAAGTGCCTTTCAAATCCATAATTTAATCTCTATTGGATTCACCCCAAAACACTGTTTATATTTCTCAGTCAGTGTTACTGATTATTACCATGCACTTCATTTGCATCAAGACAGCGTACTACAAAATGAACCAGATAATATCCTTTTGCCTGTTTTCCATATATACAACATGTTCTTTTCAAACAATCAAACAAAATGAGGCCAAAAATCAAGAAGTGACACTATGTGCTAATTTGAATAGTTATGAAACAATAGCACTGTGTGGAAAGTAAGAGCAATCACTAGCCAGCACACTGACAGTTACTGACAGTTATATGTGAGTGGACCATTTGGAGAAAACGTGCAGTTTATTAGCCTTAGATGATTGTGTCTTCCACACAGACTTCTGCGTTCCTAATGATTTATTGCAGCTTGGTGGGATGAGCTTAGTGAGTGTGTGTGGTTGGCTGACACTTGTGCTTTTCCTCCTTTTGCTTTTGACTGTGTGGGCTCTGGAGAAGCTTTAAATGTTATAAAGCCAGTTTGATTTGGAGCCAAGCAGCATAAAGCTGGAGAAAAGCCTTCTATTGCAATGGCTCCAAAAATAAGAATGGATGTATGTTTGTGTGTCTGTGCATGTGATTGTGCATGTATGTCCATGTTGTGTTTTTGCTATGTTTGTATGTATCCTGCTCAGTGAACATGATGTCAACACTCCTTTGCTGTTCCTGAAAAAACTTTCCTATTAACCAATTACTGCCCTCTGATGTCACCAAAATTAAGAAAAACAAACTTGAATCATGAAGCGTTTTGACATTATTGTTTCCACAAGAGAGCTGCACGGTGGCAGAATGGGTGGCATTGCTACTTCACAGCTCAGTTTACTACCTGTGTATCATTTTGCATGTTCTGTGTGGGTTTCATCTGGGTTCTCCGGCTCTGTTCCACCCCTTAAAAACATGCCAGTAGGTGTACTGGTTATGATAAATTGCTCCTAAGAGTGAATAAAGTGTTTAATGTGTGTGCATTGTTCCCTGTGATGACTGGCTTTCCTCTAGGGTGTATTCCTGTCTCACTCCCAGATCTACCAGGATTTTGACCAGGATAAAGGGGTTACTGAATGTGAGTGAGTGAGTGAGTGAGTCTTTCCATAAGGAAAATCCCCAAGTATTACATAAAGGTTTTTGTTTTGGGTTTACAGTATGTCTTCCAAATATATTCCTATGATTATCATATTATATGGTGGTAGATTTCTTTTTACTTATAAAGAAACAGATTTATAAGAGATTAGTACAAAATCATTAATTCACATATCAACATATCCAATCAGTAACTGGAAAGCTGGCAATGTCGAACTGTCTCTATAGGACTTAGTAAACATGTTACAGCTATTAGAGAAAAAAACATATGTGGAAATCTTTGCTCTTCAAACTACTGAGACTTACTGCTGTTGATTTAGAGCAAGTGAGATTAAGACCTGCACTGTTCTTCTGAGGTTTGTTCTTGCAATTTCTGTATTTGAGATCTAATAGGATAACTCACATAAACCACATTTGCATGCACATCAACATTCTGATATTAATTGGAATTTGGCAGTATTCTAATTAGTACTGAGTCATGTAAATGGCACAATCCAATTGCCTCATTCAGACGAAGTCAATTTCTGATTCCACAAATTCTGATTTCCAACCCTGAAATATGCCTGTTTTAATGGGAAATCTGTTGCATGTAAACACCTTATTAAGAAAATCCACTTAAAGGAGATATGTGCACATGCTCAGATTGCAAAGATTTGTGGATGCTAACAGATGCTTAGCTGTAGGCTAGGTATTTAGGAATGGCAACTCAGGAATATTTGCCACAACCATGTGTACAGGAATATTCTGATACTTGTACGCATATATAAATCGGAATATGGCTGCAACCCAAATACAGATCTTAAATGGAATTTGATATGCATGTAAACGTAGTCATAGACAGCTCATACATCTATATGTAGTTACATGTAGTACTTTATAAATTAGTTCTATTTTTATTCAAATTCAAATGAAACAGTTTGGATAACACTATAAACACAATATTAAATTACAATCAAAATCTTAGAATGCTATGACACATAGCCCAAACTGGGCCACACAAAACTGCATGTTTAATGGAAACAGGCAAACCACCTCAGACATTTGTGACAACATGGCAATCCATTCAGTCACACATTTTTGTAAATATTTGATTATAAATTTTCATGTGACAACACTGAAGAAATGGCACTTTGCTACAATGTAAAGTAGTGAGTGTACAGCTTGTATAACAGTGTAAATTTGCTGTCCCCTCAAAATAACTCAACACACAGCCATTAATGTCTAAACCGCTGGCAACAAAATTGAGTACACCCCTAAGTGAAAATGTCCAAATTGGGCCCAATTAGACATTTTCCCTCCCCGATGTCATGTGACTTGTTAGTGTTACAAGGTCTCAGGTGTGAATGGGGAGCAGTTGTGTTAAATTTGGTGTCATTGCTCTCACATTCCCTCATACTGGTCACTGGAAGTTCAACATGGCACCTCATGGCAAAGAACTCTCTGGGGATCTGAAAAAAAGAATTGTTGCTCTACATAAAGATGGCCTAGGGTATAAGAACATTGCCAAGACCCTGACACTGAGCTGCAGCACGGTGGCCAAGACCATACAGCGGTTTAACAGGACAGGACTCACTACTTTACATTGTAGCAAAGTGTCATTTCTTCAGTGTTGTCACATTAAAAGTTATAATAAAATATTTACAAAAATGTGAGGGCTGTACTCAATTTTGTGTGATACCGTAGGTTGGTGTTTTCGGGTATCCACCTAATAATCTGGTTCTATGCTGACTTTTCAACATTGTCACTGATAGTACCTGAACATTCTTGTAGCTTTCAACTTATGATGCAAATACACATGTGAAGGATGTCAAGCTTCAGTGCTAGAGGCCAAAGGATTTTGATTTAACACCTGATTCAGCTCATCAGATAAACACTAAGGACTGAATTTGGCACGGTAGAGGATGGAAAACACAAATCCCTGTGAACCCTAGGCTCTCTATTACACTCTATGAGTTTTGCATCTCTGAGGTATGACATGTCCAAAAATGGACTTGCTCTGACTTTGAATGAGTTTTTTAGGAATTGGATGCTCCAATTCAGTACCATGTTTCAGGGTATTTCTTTCTCTATTGACTAAATGATGTTATAGCAATTTTACATGAGAATGCAGGATAATTGTTCCGAGCTAAAGATACTGGGTACTGACATTTAATAACAATAATGATTGATTAACCAAAAAAAGAGAGAGAGCTGATAACTATGGTGACCAGACAGCCCATATTTTAGGTTTAATTTAACTGTTTCAACTTATTCCCAAATTGCTTATTGTCCCATATTTCAGATATGAAAGGTTTTGTCACCAACCCCTACCCCCTTCTTCTGCATAGCTTTTGTGCAGCAATGTATACATAACATTATACATGTAATGACCATTTGGAGCAGCCCTCCATAGGCTGGCCATGGTTAGTATATTAATTATGGCCATAATTAGTATATAGGAACTTGTGACATCAGATGTGCCATTCTTGATAACTATATATTTTATAAACATTTACTAGCAATTGCTTAAAGATCTCCTACAGCATTAACCTGCTAGTTAATACCTGCAAATAATATTATTTGTATGACCGCCACCAACCTCCGAATTCCTCTTCTCTTTGTAGGACGGTGAAATATCTGTTTTCCAACTGATATAAATGTATCAGAAGGCTCATTAACTTATATTGCCCATATTGTTTTCTATTAGATGGTGTTACTGACCTCTATTGGTCTCATAATGAAATGCATTGGCAGGGATCTTTATGAAATATCCACAGATATAAGATGTTTTTTGTTTGTTTGTTTTGGTTTATTTTACTTTTTTTAATTTTTTAATTTTACTTATGTATTTATTTATTTATTTTTAATACTGTTATACAGTTTTTACAGTGCATAATTATTTAGTAACACCAATGCCAGTACATTAAAAGTTGTCACTGACTTAAGACACAATTCAACACCTGGTAAACCATTATAAGGTGCCATGTCTGTGTGAACAATGTCTAGTATACCTGACAATCAACCATTCTTAAATAAAATTATTGGTCATGTTGTAAGTCCTTGTGCTCAGA
This sequence comes from Ameiurus melas, assembly GCA_012411365.1. Classification (NCBI taxonomy): domain Eukaryota; kingdom Metazoa; phylum Chordata; class Actinopteri; order Siluriformes; family Ictaluridae; genus Ameiurus; species Ameiurus melas. The sequence goes on along the minus strand of CM022761.1, from coordinate 16,169,269 downwards.
TATGCCTGTACCATTACATACTGTCTAATGTATATTTATTGTACTTTCCATTTGCATAACCTGACAACTGCTGATTCAGCAAAAGAAGGCAAAACAGTAGCCAAAAAGAACATGACAAGTCTGCTTGTGGGTTTCATGGTTTTATTTTTCCTGTCCAAATATGTCCTGAGCATCCAGCCTTCATCCAGTGAGCCAGCCAGCCAGCCCAAAGTTCGTACAAACATGGCTTTGTTCATCTATGTTTTTTCTGGCCATCATCAAACACCATTCTGTTTTGTCACCCATAATTTTGTCTTTTGACAGGAAAGTGGCAGCTACACTGCTTGCTTCATCCCTCCTTTTGTTGCTCTACTACAGATAATAATCACATCATGTAAAGCCATTTGTTTTGAGACTTCGTGTTGGTGGCCACCCATGTTTGACTGGGGCCCTGGACTAACTGCTGATGATGAATTTTCCAAACCTCCATTATTGGCTGGTATGAAAAAATTGCCTCTCCCTCATCCTCTGTCTCTTTTTCCTCCTCCTCCTCACTACCCCACATTACATCTCCCAGTCCATGTAGGTCCATGCATTTTTGACTATTACTTGTATTTTTCTACTTCATTACCTTCCTGTATGAATCAGGTGTGGTATGTACAGATCAAAAGAAAGAGGAAATGCTAATCCCATCCCAGCTGTGGGTTAGCATATAATCTATTAACACTCTACTGCTTGCTTGGGAAAAAGCTTTTGTTGTTTTTTTCTTTTTTGTTTCTTTCTTTGCCATTTTAAATTTTACAATTCAAAATCTGAGCATTTCGATGTGAATACTATACTTTTCCTGAAAAAATTACGAAAACATAGTATCAGACATACTGTAATAACATAGCAGAAAGATTAAGCTGAATCTTATAGTTTCACAGTCAATAAGACACATCTTTTCTCAAGTCTGTCTTTCCAAATACAAGTTGGAATTCATTGCTGATTAATTTTGACAAGTATCTAACATAAACTGGAGGATATGGAAAATCTTCTTTCATATGAATCCCACTGAGAACCTCAGATAAGCACTAAATCTTTTGGCAGGCCAGAATGGATGCTGAATCAGTTGTATAGTTTATTGACATCAGCTCTGCAGCTATGCTGATGCCAAAAAGTACTTTACTATTGTTGTTAGGTAGCATTTTGAGGACCCGAAAGCAACGCAATGCAGCCAATCAAATGCTTTGCTTGATATTCAGAGAATCATATTTCCTGTGCCAATAATGGTTTTTGTCTTTGATTGTTATTGTAGGTATTAAGTAGGCATTGTGTAGGTTGCTCTTCATTCCTGTGGAACACAAGAACAAAATAAAAAATTATGATTTATGAACATTCAAATGGTAGATAAAGGACCCGTTTTAAATTGTATGCAAGCTAATCTGTATCGAATTCTCTAGAGCCATATACTTTAGTACCTTTTGTGTTGTAGAGAACCATACACATAATCTACATATCTGAAATTAAGGGTCGGTAATTGTTGCCATAATATAATAAAGTGCCAACTGCTGGCAGTGTAACATTTTCATTGATAATCACATTAACCTTATCCTCAGCAAGTCACAGTGTGATATATGAAACACATACACCATGCAGGAGTCACAAGCCCATTTTTCTCAGCGGCCATGCAGAAAGTGAATGTGTGTGTCTGTTCAATCACTGCTCTCGCTTTTCTACTGTGCTCTGGGGGCAAATGGATGTGGTGAAGCAATGTCACTGGCCACCTCTCTGCTTTGGCTCAGCTGACCTCATCTCTGAGTGCTTCTGACCCTGTTTTTCCATCCTGCCAGGGATCTTGGGGTCAGACGAATGCAGTGTAACAGGCACACACATGAATTTTTCACCGCCATATTTTCTCTGGGTAAATAATCAAGGCGAGAACACCCAACAGCAGATGGCAGCTTATAAATCTTGGATTTAAAATAAATACACAGGCCCAAGGAAACTATGCCTCCCCACACCTTTCACCCACACCTGTGAGGCTTCCCCATACACGCATCTGTGCTACATATTTAATTATTATGTATTCTTTATGCAACATTTTCAAAAAGCAATACTGAAAATATTTCAGTAGTCTAAAATTAAAATGATTTGAGTTAGGAAATATATTTTCCCTTTGCTAGAAATATAAACAGTTAAGATAACAATACTATGTTTTGCTGAATATGTTAATATAGATTTATTTCACAATGCAAATGTGATTTCATCAAAACACCCGAAGAGACTTTTTTTTTACTCTTACCAATTTTATTTTTATTTTTTTAACATTTTGTTTACTTGCCAAGGCAATCTCACTGGACATGCAAAGTTAATGAGGTAGATGAGAGAGGTGTTATTTAAAATGCAGAGCATCTTATTAGAAAGTCTCTGGGTATAAGGGCCAGCAGCACAGAGGTGGCGAGCACCTGCCTTCTGCTGTCTTTAATAAAGCTTCCCTAACTATCCCCTTCTCTGTCTATTATTTACTCTCTTTTAAATGATTCTTGTCCTTCATTGACAAAGATAAATGAAGGGATTAATATATATTGGTCTAATCTGTGAGAAGAGTGGAAGAACATGAAGAAGCTGGGTAGCATTTCCCACAGGTAACTGGATGTTGGATTCTAGGATTAGAAGTCATTTGCTTTAAGGATTAACTATGATCAGAAACCATTAGATGAGCTGAGTTTCCTTGTGCATAAAGAAGAGAAATGGCAAAGCCCTTTAATTGTCTGCTGCATATTAAACACAGAATGTAGACCCACCTTCTGCACTGCAGTTGGATATTTAAACTGGGCTACATAAAAAAAATAAATTTAATCTGCAGCTGTCAGTCAAAACAGTCAGAAAGCAATCATTACAGTGGCATTCTGGCATCTACATACTGACATTTTATTTTATGCCAGTTTATTACTTTGTAATCACAGTAAATCACTTGCAAAATTACATTTAAACAAAAGAAAATCTCAAATTAAAACATTTTAACAGTAAATTTTATAACGGGGGGTGGGGGTGGGGGGGTAAAGTGTCTAAATGTGTGTACAATTGTTGCTTGCAATGGGTTGGCACCATGTCCAGGGTGTCTCCTGCCTTGTGTCTCCTGGGGTAGGCTCCAGGCTCCCCAAACCACTCGCCAAACCACAGTCTGCCTGGATTACAAGCGCATGGTTGCGTAACCAGAGAGTGTGGGTGCTAGCATGGCCTGCCTGCAGTCCTGACCTGTCTCTGATTGAAAATGTGTGGTGCATTATGACGCGCAAAATAAGGCAACAAAGACCCCGTACAGCTGCACAGCTGAAAAAATGCATTATGGATGAAGGGAAAAATTAAGATTAATTGGGGAAATTACTATTAATATGGGAAATTACTATTAATGGGGGAAATTACTTAACCAACTGGTGCTTCAGTGTCCAAACTGAAATGCATTATAAGTGTTATTAAAAGAAATGGTGATGTTACATAGTGGGAAACAGTCAACTGTCCCAACTTTTTTTTTGGAGTGGGTTGCAGTCAGATTTTAAATGAGTGTATATTTTCAAAAATAAATAAAATTCACAAAGAAAAACATCAAATAATGTGTTAATGGTGTGTTTTCAATATAGAACAGGGTGAATTGAATTTTCAAATTACTTTGTTTTTTTTGTTTTTTTACATTTTCCATACTGTCCCAACTTTTTCAGAATTGGGGTTGTAACTATTTATGGCAATTTCCCAGCCACAACTTCTATATTCTAACAGTGTTCTTAGAGACTGAGAATCTCTTACCAAAATTATTAAATCATTTTAACATAGCAACACCAAAGCAATACAGTAAAAAGTAATTATTATATTTTTTATTCTTTTTTTAGCCTTTCAGAAACATGAATACAGCCAGAATGCGGTAGAGATCATTTGACATTTGGAGCACAAGAATTCATCTGTGAACTGAAGAGGAAAATCTAGATGACCTTGTCTGCCACAGTTTTTGTCATGTGGAACCTTTCCTTGTGAAACAGTGAGTCAGTGAAGTTGTTCGGAAAGCACTGCAAAAAAATTATGATAAAAAAAAAAACATGATCCACATGTAAATTTCACATGTGGTGTCTAGACACTTGCGTAATATGTTATGTTTAACACATTTTTTACATGTGAACTTTTCACATACAGTCCTTGTGTTTTTTTTCTTTCCACATGTGATTTCACATAATTCATTTATTTTGATGTGTAAAATGTTTCATGCAGTTACATATTCCCATACATTTACTTCAATTCACATTTGCAATTTCAGCTCACAGCATGGTGAAATGCACCTTCACATGTTTTTCCACAACTGACCACATATTACTCACATACGCATATGGGAAATATAGGTGATTTTTCAGTAAGGATACACAAAATGGTGGTCAATTGATGTCCAAGACATATGCACATCCAGATTTACAGTTTTATTTTTATTTTTTTAAAACATTGGAAAGGTGCACGGGGTATGCTCAGAACCTTTTGCTCAAACTATATTTGCAACCAGCAACTCTTAAGCACTGTACTACAACCAAGCTCATATTTGAGTATATTTAGTGTTTGGAAGAGGCTGTGAACCAGTGAACCAGTGACAGGGTCATGGGCACCCAAGGCTCACTGATGCATGTGGGTAGCAAAGGCAAGCCGGTCTGGTCCAATCCCACAGAAGAGCTTATAAGCATACTGAAAAAAAGAGCATACTGAAAAAGTTAATGCTGGATTTTATAGAAAAGTGTCTGAACACATAGTGGAATGCATCTTTCTGCGTTATTTGGCCACTGGCCAAACAGAGCGCTCATGCTGACCCCTACAATGGGCACATGAGAATCAGAACTGGTCTTTCAGCAGGATAATGTGCCACACTGCAAAAATTGTGCAGGAATTGTTTGAGTAACAAGACAAAGAGTTCAAGGTGTTGATTTGGCCTCCAAAATTACACAGATCTCAATCCAACTGAGCATAAGTGGGATGTGCTGGATCAAATCCATGGAGGTCCAATCCATGGAAGCCTGATCCATGGAGGCTCAAAACTTTAACAGGAATTAAAGGATCTGCTGCTATCTTCTTGGTACCAGATACCACATCACACCTTCAGAGGTCTTGGGAGTCCATGCCTCAATGGATCAGAGTAGTTTTGGTGGCAAAAGGGGGACCTACACAATGTTAGGCAGGTGGTTTTAATGATATGGCTGATTGGCATCTGTCACAAATCTACACAAAATAGCCCATAATATTGAAGTGGGGTGATATATGTATATATATATATATATATATATATATATATATATATATATATATATATATATATATATATATATATATATATATATATATATATATATATATATATATATATATATATATATATATATATATCGACAGGGGCGCGTAACGGGGGGAAGATAGGACGGTTCTACGGTCAGGAGGCCCAGCAGAACCCCATATTTTCCTGTATGATTTTGCTAATTAAATGACCTCTTTGTACAGTAATCTATTAAGAAACTATGATGAATGTCCTCAGACCGTTCCAAGTGAATGTGTGTGTGTCCCCTTAAGACATTTGCGGTTTATTCAGAAACGCCGCACTTCACAGGTGTGAATCAAGAAAAACATGAAAAAGAGGACAGACCGCGACGACAAAGACAGCTAGTCACCCAGTTTTTCAATACAAAAAAATAAGGTGATTTCATGTTCCCTGTTTTGTGCAATGATTCTGAAGCTAGCCCGGATGAAACTGTTATCAGTAACATAACTGAAAAAAGGACGTTCAAAAAAGGCGGAAAAGCACCAAGCGACAGTAAAACTAGTCCAGTGATGTATATATTCACGCTTTCCGAAGCCTTGCAGCAGTTTTCTGTGAGGAATCGATCGAACTGTCATGGAATCATATAAATCTGCTTTATTTGTCCCGAGTGAGTTTATGAGAGAAGTGTTGTAATGATGTCCGATTCATGAGTGAATCGTTTGTTTAAGTCGGTTCATTCCAATGAATTGGAGAACCCCGTTGATAAAACCAGTCTGAATTATTCATTCACGAATAGAATCGATTTGACTGTGCCTCAGATCATCTGACACTGACAGAATTTAATCGGAGGAAAAATTTGCTCGCAACAGTCATTAATCGGCTGTCGGGGGACATGTCAAACTAGCGAACAGATTTTGTCCAAGGATTATAGGAATCTTTTAGGATTCTCAAAATTTGTCTCAGACGACCAAATCGTGGTCAAAATCGTACAGTGAAGACCCGGTTATACAGGTGTTATATATATATATATATATATATATATATATATATATATATATATATATATATATATATATATATATATATATATATAATAATCCCTGGCCATAATGTCCAGGGATTATATAGTTTAGAACAAAACAGTAGCAGCAGAACTAGCATTTACGGTCTTACATTAAGGTCTTGTTACCACAAGGGGGCAGCAGAACACAACAAACTCCATATTGTGCGCTTTAGTCGGGGATTTCGAAATAGCATGGTGAGTTCGTATAAAATTGTGGTATTGGAACTTAACAAGGTCTCACACTTGAAAATGTATAGCAATTCACACGATTGAATTATGGAAAGATGGTTAAGGTTAGAGGAGACATTGAGGCTTGTGTTTTTTTCTAACAATTTAATTTATATAAAATTGAAATAAATTTTCATACAAAAGGTACTAAACTGTACCTATCCTTGTCACTGGGTGATGCACTCAAATTACATCTCACTGCTGAACAATCCAGCTTGCTCTGACCACAGGCTGAGCTGGTCAAGCTGGTAGACTTTACCAGCTATTAAATTATTTTCCAACTTCCGTATTGCTTGAATAAATTGATCAATAAATGTTTAAGAATTCCTAATTGGCTTACCGTTTTGGTATTTTCTTAATAGTCACTGATCTTCAATGTAGCATTTGGGAGTGGTTTTTAGTACAAGCTGGAGAAAGATGATTTACCAGTTCGCCATGTGTTTTTGTACATGGTAGCTGGTCAAACAAGCTAGATTTTTTGCAGCATAGTGATTTTTTAGCATGTAGTGTCACTATAAAGCTTTATTTTAAAAGCTCATTAGATGTACAGTCATTATTCATTAATTGTATACTTTAACTTATATTTGAAGGCAGCATACACAATTCTCAGCTATGATACAAATTAAAGTTATAAATACACAATGTACTTATGAGGGTACACGGAACAGTTCAGTACCTTTTTTTCCTAAAGTGAACTACATCCATTGTGTTAATTCAAATTTCTATGAATGTCAGTTTGGTAAAACTGTGATTTTTTTTTCTGTGTGAAATCCTGACCCTTTGAAATTTGCTTATGAGTCTGGAAACTGAAAAGCAACCAGATGTTGATGTATGATGAGCAAAGCTCCGCAGACATTGTCAGTGATGCTGATAATAGAGCTGATGGGGGAGATGTATTTAAATAAGCATGTAAATATTAAACAGTGTAATTCTGTGCACTCTGAGAATGAAAGAGTAAATTTAGAACACTAAAGACATCTGTCCGGTACAAAGAAAAGGGGCTAAACTGTAATATGGCTTGTTGCTGGAAAAAGATTAAACTGTATTAATCCAAGGGCAAAACTGGGTAAATGTTTTATAGTGGCATAGAAATACTAGCAAATGTGAAAAAATAAAATAAAATAAAAATTATTCAATAACATTTACATATGTACTTTTTGACAGTAATAACTGATTAACTAATGAAAACGGTGATGGTGCAACTATGATAATGTATATGAATAATGTTAATAAAAACGTTTGCAAAGTATTGGAAAAAATCAGAAAAGTTCAGATTAAGAAAGTAGATTAGTCTGAGTATTAATGTCAGGAGGATGAACTAATGATGGTGTTGTGTAGTCTGATGCAGGGAGAAAGCATCTGGAAAGAGTAGTTACTCTTATGATGGTTGAGAGCTTGTCCAGTACTCTCCCCTCCACCACAATCTCCATCACCAGTGTCCAGTCTGAGCCTGAACTTAACCAGCTCTCTTAAGTTTATTATGTCTGATGGCACTCTCATACGTTTTAGTATGTGTCTGGAATTGAATGTAACATATCTTTAAAACTGAGAGGCACAGTGGCTTAGTGGTAGTCATGTTTGCCTCACACCTCCAGGTTTCGAATCCCACCTCGTCTTCCGAACCCCGGGTTTCCTCCAGGTACTCTGGTTTCTTCCCCTCGTCCAAAGACATGCTTTGTAGGCTGATTGAGGTTTCCAGATTGTCCGTAGAGTGTAAATGGGTGTGTGTGGAATTGTGCCCTGTGATGGGTGGCACCTGAGTTCCCTGGGATAAGCTCTAGGCTCCCCTGTGACCCTGTGTAGGATAAGCAGTACAGAAAATGGAGGGATGGATATCTTTAAAACTTATTTAAGGGAAAGCAGATTTCTAACTATGTTCATTAAATGAGTATGTAGATTACATACACTTTACCACTTTTACGGCATTTTGGCAAATGGGCTTATCCAGTATAACTTACATTTATCTCATTTATACAACTGAGCAGTTGAGGGTTAAGCGTTTTGCTCAAGGACCCAGCGGTGGCAGTTTGGCAGTGCTGGGATTTGAACTTACAGCCTTCTGATCAGTAGTCGGAAGGTTTTAACCATTCAGCTAACTCTGCCCTCATTTAATATTTTTCTCTGAGAGTGAAACCCTAAAACAGAACCTCTTTAAGAAACTCTTTTAAGAATCTATAACTATAAAGGATTCTACATAGAATCCTTAAGGCAGTGATTCTCAAAGCGGGCCACAAAACATAGCCAGGGGATCTTTGATTCCCCCCACCATTTTGTTATAGGAAATCTACCATTATCAAAGTTATTATATATATAATTTTTATTGTTATTAGCCTATTTGATGGCTCACCATAATGTAATGGGATTAATCAGAACATCAATATTCCATAAACAAGGCCTAAAAGTGATCATTAGTATCTAAAGTGTTCTGTCGGTGGAAAGTTCAGGAATGAAAAAGCTTCAGTATTTGCCACTAAGAATTCAGAAAATTCTAGTGCATATATCAAGTTCAAATGTACACACATAATTACCTTTGACTTTGTAATTATAAATATAAGCCTAAGTATGTGTTCATTAGCTAAACAAATATACAGTGGGGGAAATAAGTATTGAACGCATTAACATTTTTTTCAGTAAATATATTTCCAATGAGGCTATTCACATTAAATGTTCACCAGACATCAGTATTTACTCAAGAAATCTGGAAATTATAAAGAATTCACTACATAAAAGTCCTTAAATAAAGTTATGTGTAATAAAGTGGAATGACACAGGAAAAAAGCACTGAACACGCTAAGAAAAAGCAGTTCTCCAAGTCCAGGTAAGGCAAGGAACCAGCTGAAATCTGTAAGTAATTATAACTTTTATCTGTGCAAATTGATATCAGCTGGGTTAGTAAATTGACAGTCTATGAATAGGCTTTTTGTTATGTATTTCAAAACTTCTGAATCCTTCAGTAAACACCATTGGGGCCATTATCCGTAAGTGGAAGCAACATCTTTCAGTCATTACCCAGCCACGCACAGGAGCTCCTCGCAAGATTTCTGACCAGGGAGTCAGAAGAATAGTCAGAAGAGTAGCCAAAGAGCCAAGGACCACTCGGAAAGAGCTCCAGAAACACTTGGTGGCAGCAGGTGTCATAGTCACAGAGAAAACTATAGGCAATTCATTCTACTGCTCACGCTCAGCCTGCAAGACTCCATTACTAAAGAAAAGGAAAGCAAAGGAAACTCTCAATTGGTTTCAGAGAAGAAGAAAAAATCAAGGTGTTAGAATGGCCCAGTCAATCACCTGACTTGAATCCAATTGAACAAGATTTAAAGACAATATGTTTAGAAGAATGGGCCAAAATCACATCTGAATACTGCGGCCAATTAATTTCTTCTAAAGGAAGCGTCTTGAAGCTGTCATTACAAACAAAGGTTTCTCCACAAATTATTATTAATAAATTTCAGTTAGCATGTTCAATAATTTTTTCCTGTGTCATTCCACTTTATTATCCAACTTTATTTATGGAATTTACTGTTGTGAATTCTTTATATTTCCAGATTTCTTGAGTTAATTCTGGTGCCTGGTGAAAATTTCACGTGAATAGCCTCATTGGAAATATATATACTGAGCAAAATTTTGACACGTCCAATACTTATTTCCCCCACTGTAGCTCTTATAGATAATTGCCATAGAGCAGTGTGTCAACACTGGCCTACAGAATACACCGTAACAGAGTGTTAACCCCCTCATCATCTTTCACTGGAGTGAGAGAGCGAGGGCCATAAAGTGCACAGTGCAGCTGATGTAAAAAAGGAGAGCAGCAGGTGTGATGACTGGTGGGCAATGTAGCTCTAATGGGAACGCTGAGTTATGGCTTTATTGTAGTTGGTATCGTCACCACAGCCCATAGACCAGGCCACCTGCCTTATCACTAGTCATAAAAGATGAGATATGGACCATACAAGAACAAACTCAAGCAAATAGCCCTGAAATGTTAGATAGCTTTCATGAAAATATAATTGAGGCCTATGGTGTATCTGTGTATGGCAAACAAATGTCAATATATCCCATTTTTTTGCATAAAATTGCATGTTCTTTTCATATGGCGTGTAATAGGGCGGTAGACTTGCATATCACCTCTCCAAAAGCAATAATGTCCCTTCCATTTTAAAAAATGCCAGGTATAATCATTTATCATTTGCTCTTTATTAAGCTGCTTTTCAATCACAATCCTGTCCTGTTTGTCCTGAATAACACTAGCGTCTGTATGCTTAATGACAACATTATTAGGAAAAGGTGTAATGGATCATAAAGGTGATCTAAGCTTTATGGAATTTTTGCCAAATGCCTAATTGTTAGTCAGAGGATTTTATACTAACACAAATGATTGGTTACTGTCTTGTCTTGTGAAACAACGATTGAACATTGAAATGCTTAGTTTTATAGTCAAGCACGCAAACAAGTGCTCTTCTCTTTGCTTGGTCTATGCATTAAAACAGATCCTTTTGCAAACATCGTTTTTATGACATCCACCCAAGCCAGTGGCTTCAGGTCTTTCAGTCCTCAGTCTAATCAGACACTATGGGTACTCACTCACTTTGAAGACTTCCGCTGTTTGCTCTCAACTCCAACAGTCAGCAAAAGTGTTTATGTTCAGTGTTGACATGTGGTTATCAGGTTAACTAACATAATATCATAAATCCCAACCATGTTTAAATTGTATTAAATGTGATTAACTAATCATCTAAAACATCATAACGTGGCATATCAAATGAAGGATATTAGTCCTGGTGTTATGTCCATTTTATAATCATTTATTTAAATAATATAATAGAGGCTGAAGCAGTTTCTCACTTATCTCTATTAAGAAATATGAGGCAACAATGGTGACCTTTCTGCGATGAAATAACAAAGAAAACATCAAGCTCAGAAGGGGACCCATCCAGTCCAAACATTTGGGTAACATCATGAACCATTGAAGTAAGCTGTCAATGATTAAAAAATACAAAAAAATATATTTTTCAGGATGATTAGTGAGCGTCGATGAGAGTTGAAAAAGACAATGCAATGTTTTTCCTAACTTTGGGTCTCCAGTTTCAGTGAACTTGAACTTGAACATGTTGAATGTAGCCTCATATTCTTGTTCTTAAATGACATGAGTGGAACCTGATGTGGTCTTCTGCTGTTGTGGCCCATCCACCACTAAGTTTGATGTGTTGTGCATTCTTATATTCTATATTATCACCAACAACCTCCACAGGGCAGGGGTGAAGGTATCACAATCCACCATTTGAAAAAGACTTTGGAAGTATAAATATAGAGGCCATATCAAAAGATGCAAACCACACATCATCAGTAAGAATCTGAAAGCCAGATTAGAATTCGCAAAGAAACAGGCTCACTAATCTTTATTTATGATGTAACTCGTGATGGTAGCAGCAGAAGGAATTCAGAAGGTTACAGGAATATTATGTCTGCCAATTTACAGTGAAATGCATCCAATCTAATTGGGTGGAACTTCATGCAGCAAGACAATGATCCAAAATGCACTGCCAACACAACAAAGGACAAATCAGGGGGGAAAAGTGGAATGTTTTAGACTGGCCAAGTCAATCACCAGACCTAAACCGAATTGAGCATGCATTTCACCTCCTGAAGAGGTGACTGAAGGGAGAAACCCTCTGAAACAAACAACTGAAAGAAGCTGCAGTACAAGCCTGGAAAAGAAACGAATGCAACATTTTGGTGATGTCAGTGGGTCACTGACAAGTTGCAGTTGTAGCAAGCAAGGGATATGCAACCAAATATTAATTTTCATATACATTTTAATAATTAATTTAAATAATATTAATGTTATTTACTTTAATTAACTTTAAGACTATCTAATCCTTCCTGCCGGGGCCATGTGTGTGCGCGGAGTTTGCATGTTCTCCACGTGCTGCGGGGGTTTCCTCCGGGTGCTCCGGTTTCCTCCCCCAGTCCAAAGACATGCATGGTAGGCTGATTGGTGTGTCTAAATTGTCCATAGTGTATGAATGGGTGTGTGAGTGTGAATGTGATTGTGCCCTGCGATGGACTGGCAGCCTGTCCAGGGTATACCCTGCCTTGTGCCCGATGCTCCTTGGGTTGAAGCGGTTGAAGATGGATGGATGGACTATCTAATCCTATACTTTCGTCTTTTGGGACGGCTGTGGCGCAGTTGGTAGAGTGGGTTGTCAACTAATCGTAGGTTTGGTGGTTCGATTCCCGGCCCTGAGGACTCCACATGTTGAAGTGTCCTTGGGCAAGACACTGAACCCCAAGTTGCTCCCGATGGCAAGTTAGCGTCTTGAATGGCAGCTCTGCTACCATTAGTGGATGAATGAGACACAGTGTAAAGTGTTTTGGATAAAAGCGCTATATAAGTGCGCCATTTACCCTTTACAATTTACATAAAAATTGGGTGGTATACCTCCAAAGGTGCTATGTTAGTTGTTTAGCACATCTAGATTTAAATATCAGGAAATGAAAGCTGAAATTGATCTTAAATCCAAATGTCTTTAGTGTTGAGCAAAAACAAAAGAATTGGCCTTACCATTCCGATGCTTTCAGAGGACTGTACATTTGGCACTAGCCAAAATTACTTATTTTTTTGTTTATCAATGTTTGGCTTATAGGGTTTTAAAATGGAGGGATGGTTGTTGTGAGAAAACCAACATGGTTTCACTTGTGATATTTCTTAAACAATTCGTACAACCCTTCTTGTGTGCAGTTTGTATCTTTTTACAACCCCAATTCTAAAAAAAAGTTGAGATGCTGTATAAAATGTAAATAAAACCAGAATGCAATGATTTGCAAACCTCATGAACCCATATGTTATTCAACATTTTTTGAATTTGATTACCATAACACATCTCAAAAAAGTTCGGACGGGGCAACAAAACTGGAAAAGTAAGTGTTGCTAAAAAGAAACAGCTGGAAGAACAGTTTGCAATTAATTGAGTTAATTTGGCAACAGTTCATTACCATGATTGGGTATAAAAAGTGTATCTTAGAGAGGCAGAGTCTCTCAGAAGTAAAGATGGGATGGAATCTGGATGGAAGCATATGTTCCTCTAAAACCTCAGAGTATATACCTTTTAGCATTGATGGTGCCTTTCAACTTGTGTAAACTGCCCAATCCAAAGTCACTAATGTACTCCCATACCATTAGAGATGCAGGCTTTTGAACTGAACGCAGATAAAAAGCCTGATGGTCCCATTCCTCTTTAGTCCTCTTTAGTTTAGAGGATGGCGTTCATGGTTTCCAAAAAGAATAAAAAAAATTTGATTTGTCTGACCATAGAACAGTTTTCCACTTTGCCTCAGTCCATTTTAAATGAGTTTTGGCTCAGAAAAGACGACAGCATTTCTGTATCAGGTTTACATATGACTTCTTCTTTGCATGATAGAGCTTTAACCAGCATTTATGCATGGCATATTGAACTGTGTTCACAGAGAGTGAGTTTCTGAGTCCATGCAGTGATTTTCATTACAGAATCATGCCTGTTTTAATGTAGTGCCGCCTGAGGGCCCAAAGATCATGGGCATGCAATATAGATTTGCACACAGATTTCTCCAGGTTCTCTGAATCTTTTGATGATATTATGTAATGTAGATAATGAGATATTCATAGTCTTCGCAATTTTACGTTGAAAAACATTATTCTGAAATTGTTCCACAAATTGTAGATGCAGTATTTTGCAGATTGGTGAACCTCTGCCCATCTTTACTTCTGAAAGACTCTGCCTCTTTAAGATACTCTTTTTATACCCAATCATTTTATTGAATTGTTGCCAATTAACCTCTAGATGTTTCTTTTTAGTAACACTTACTTTTCCAGCCTTTTGTTTCCACTGTCCCAAGTTTTTTAGGTTTGTGTTGCGGCCATGAAATTAAAAATTCCTCTTTTTTTCTGAAAATGGTACATTTCCTCAGTTTAAACATTTGATATGTTTTCTGTGTTCTGTTATGAATAACATATTGGTTTTTGAGATTTGCAAATCATTGAATTCTGTTTTTATTTACATTTGACCCAGTGTCCCAACATTTTTGGAATTGTGGTTGTAATTTACTTCATTTGTATTGTATAATTAATTAAAATTTGTGCTGATTTAAACGTTAAATCATGTTTGAGAAGTCAGAGCGCCAAACAAAAGATTGAAACCATTCTAATGTTTTGACACTGACGTTTACAATAAGTGCTAAAATTAAGCACTTTGTTAGTTTTCATGAACTTGACCAGGTTTAAGAGAGGACGATGCTACTTTTCTCACTTTTTGCTTTGGTGTAGGCTGTTTGTAATCCACATTGCTCACTTATCATGTGTTGTACAGGGCTTTGAACTGAAACTGTGAATAAGCTTAGCGATGCCCTGTTTTCAGAGAGTTCCCAGAACGTACTCATTAATCAGTGGATGGGTTCTTTTCAGCACTTGACACTTGAAGCATTAAGCAATAGCATTGTGTTTACAGAGAGGGAGGTGCCAGGCTTTGTAGCAGCACTTTTGTGCTTCTCAGCACCTTTGGCACAAGCTTTTCTAGCTGTTTTCTCACTGAGCTTGAGCGGCTATGCCACCTACCAGCTGCCATCTCCAAATAATATCTTCCTGCTTTCGCTGGCATTTTGATTTTCTATATTTTGAAGCTTCTACCATCCTAAATATATTCGTACCTGCTTTTTCAAGTGAAGCAATGAAATAGTATACAGGACAAGTTATATTGTATAAATACAGGCAGTATTATTAATTGGTTATAAGTAATTGGTTATTTTTCTCAGATTTAGATTTAGGGTTAGTTTACTTTTACTTAGAAGTATATTTGTTTTCTCTTTTTTTCATTTGAAGGACAGAGTTCTTTCAGTTTGCTTGGGCAGCAACATAGCTAAGATGATATGAAGGTTTGTGACTGTAAATTATGGACAAAATGACATTTGGCAAACTATTGAAAGCAAGCCCATTTATGAATTCTTGATGTAGAAAATTAGAGATGTCCACTGTGGTCTAAATTGTCGATATTTTATTGCAGCCTTGATTTTTTTTTAATTTTACAGAAACTGTTTTACTGTTTTGTTTAGACTTAACTGTTATGGATTGTTTTAGCTGATTTAATATCCCATTAACTGAGAACAGTATGTGAGAATTTAGTTTGAAATGACTTAATACCAAGCAGATATATAGAATTACATACTAGTGGATTCCACCTATGGCTCATGCTCATTTTAGTATAAATGGCAGTCTATAGTTCTCTGCTCTATTTCCATATCAGTGCCATGAAAAAGCTATTCAGTCATTACAAAGTTAGTATTCTGTTTAAAAATAATAATTAATATAGAATATGAATATTTTATTAGCCTCTTCAATCACCGGTGCAATGGAAAACAATAACATGGCACAAAGGATGCCTTTACAGTTTAACTGTTGGGCCTAGAATACATTATAATAGATTACAAAGGCAAAATGAATAAAGTAGTTTAAAGCATTAATCTATATATATATATATATATATATATATATATATATATATATATATATATATATATATATATTTATATATATATATATATATATATGTATCATATATTGTAATCTTTGTGTGCTGTTTTCAGTGCTTACACACTCAGTGTTGGTTGAGCCGGAAACAAGCCATTTCTAAGCTAGTTGTGTTTAGTGAATGCTAATCAAATTGGCTTGGCTAAGTTTGCTGAAAAACAAATCGAAATGGCCGTTTACATTCATCTCTTACCATCGGTCAAACAAATTAGCAGTCAAATAAGCTGCAACGTCTCCATGATACGTTAATGTAAAAACACTGTCAAAAACGATCAAGTAAAGACATGGCCTCAGATGTAAATGTATTAATTTAAATATCTTCTTTTAGAAAGGATCTCCCATAATTGTTACCATTGTGACAGAATAGGAAAATAGTATTCATAAAATCAATATCCATTTCCATATTGGATGCCACTAATAATACAAGTTTAAGCCTTTGCAGATGGTGACACAGGAAGAGGCCGTTGGTAGTGGTTTTCTTATGGAGACGACTCTAAAAACCTTGTTAAATGTCAATGTGAGAACACAGTATCTAATCTGCATTGTGTGCATGGGAAAACGTGCCAGCGCTCTCTTCCTGCTGAAGTCCCAAACAAAATTTGCTTAAAGACTGCTAGAATGTGAATGTGTATAACTGACAGGAATAGCATTGCACTGGACCATGCCTCTTAAATGGTTAATAAAGGGTTCTACAAATGAGTAAAAAAATATATATTTGTTTCTTCGTTTTAAGTGCATTTGAAGAATTGTATTTATTTCAATGATAGACTTTTATCAAGATCAGGACAATAATGTAGAAGCTCCATGTACTGTACTTTTATGTATTGTACAAAGTGTAATAAGTTAAATCTGCTTGTATAATTGGCAGAAAAGCACAGCGATGGGTGCAAGTGCTTATTTGCAGATGTGAAAGTAGAAAATGATATGTAAATGAGCAGTTTAGAAGTTTTCTATATAGTACTTCCAATAGCCTACAGGCATATGCAACCCAACCTCATGCAAAATAATTCTAACGAGCAAAAGTGATTTGTTGAATTAAATATGAAATAAGTCATAAAAAAGCTATGACTAATTACATTCTTCAGTCTTAATTGTTCATAAAACTTGGCCCTAATAAATGTTTAGTGCAGAGTGGTTGCTGAATGAGCTAAGCTAATATTGTTGCTTCTGCAATGCTTTTTACTATTACCGTTACTAAATTCTTCACTAAGTAACATGTATGAGAAAGAGAAGGTCTGAATTGCAGGACAAGTGTGTCCTAAATGAGAATGTCTAAGCCTTAGAAACTTAATTTTAGTAGTTTTTGTATACTACTACTACCTAAATCATTCAGGAGATTGTGTGGTTTTGAAGGAATGGGCAGGCATCATTTGTACTGTCACTTGTGTCACACCAGACTATCCCCAACCTTGCTAATGTTTTCAACCATGTGTATCTAGATGTATCAAATACCTGTAAGATTTACAAAAAATACAAAAACACTTAAAAGCCCTTGCAATTGCAAAATAGATTTGCCACATAAAGACATTGTACAAGTTCTGCTCTGAGCTACATAGGCTTATAGGTGTCTAAAACTTTGCCTTTAACAGCATAGATAGGAATGCACCATAATAGACGAGGTGCAATAAAAGACCACATTCCTAAGTATGGTTTTAGAGCAAGTGCTGTGTCAAAAACTTTGCCCTCAAACTGAACTCTGAATTTTTGTTTTTGAGAGTGGAAAGAAACATGTGCAAAAAGATGGTTGTTGTCCTGTGACTCTTTAACTCCTTAACTGTCTTAATTGTCATGTTGCTCCATCACCATTACTCTTCTCCATTTGGTTTAACAACTTTAGTCAACAACTTTCTTGGAAAATAGTAGCAAAAGGCATCCAGTTAGAACATCCAGTATTCATTTAAACTTGTCCAATGAAAGGCATCTTTTGTTAAATGGTCATGTGACTGATGTATTGGTTTATATTCTTGGTTGCTGTTTGTCATCTGTGGCATGGTGGTACAATAGATCGCATTACATGCATTACAGCTCCTGGGTCCCCAGTTCAATCTTGACCTCAGGTTATTGTCTGTGTGGATTTTCGGTTGTCCTTTTTGGGTTGTGTGTCGGTTTCCTCTTCATTCTCCAACGTCCAAAAATATGCCTGTAGGAGGCTGGTGTATATTGTCCATAGCATTTAATGTGTTTGTGCATTGTGCCTTGTGATCTACAGCGCTGTGAAAAAGTATTTGCCCTGATTTCTTCTGTTTTTGTGTATATTTCATATTGATATTTATTCATATTTTCAATCTGAGTAAACAAAAAATACAGTTTTTGATTGATAATGCTATTTATTGAAGCAAGAAAGTTTTCCAATACCAAGTGGGCCTGTGTGAAAATGTATTTGCCCCCATAGTTACTAATTCCCCAAATCTATGAAACTGCATTCATAATGGGGTTCAGCTGGACTAGACACAACCAGGCCCGATTACTCCAAACCCTGTTCAATCAAATCTACACTTAAAAAGATATTTTTCAACAGTATGAAGTTGGTTAAAAGTCTTACCCAGTAACACACTATGCCAAAATTGAAAGAAAGTCCTGATGAGGAAGAAGGTGATTGAAATACATCAGTCTGGGAAGGGTTACAAAGCTATTTCAAAGGCTCTAAAACTCCAAAGAGCCATTATCTCCAAATGATAAAACTGGGCAGAGTAGTGAACTAGGCTTGCTGTGATAGCCGGTGTTCCCGGTGCAAACGGATTACATTACTTGCCCAGCGCGTTTTTTATTTTTATAGTAATAAAAATCATTTAGTTCAGTTAGAGAACGGACACTACAATTAAAAACTGAACGTGTCTGCATGTTCAGCATGATCTGAATGAGTCAAAGTCACAGCACAGATCAGCAGGAGACAGATTTAATTTAGTCTGAATGAGAGTGATGCAAGTTGACTGAAAACACGATGGTGGAAGATTTGATTTCAGAAGTTCATCAATAAAGGTCACTGTTCATGACTCCACTATCAGAAAGACACTAGGCAAAAATGGCATCCATGGAAGTATGGTGAGGCAAAAACCACTGCTAACCCAGAAGAACATTAAGGCTTGTATGAATTTTGATAAAACATACCTTGATGATCCTCAAACCTTATGGGAGAATGGTCTCTGGACTGATGAGTTGAAAGTGGAAATGTTTGGAAGACAGGAATCAAGTTACATCTGGCGTAAACTAAACACAGAATTCCACAAAATGAACATCATATCTACGGTCAAGCATGGTGGTGGTAGTGTGATAGTGTGAGGATGCTTTACTGCTTCAGGGCCTGAGCAACTTTCAATAATTGAGGGAAACATGAATTTTCTCTACCAGAATATCCTAAAGGAGAATGTCCAGTCTTCAATTTGTAAGTTGAAACTCAAGTGCAACTGGATTATGCAGTAAGACAATGATCCAAAGTATAGGAGTAAATCCTAGTCCTAGAAGTAAGTGAAAGACAAAACACAAACAGGCACAAACAGATTTTAAGTTTATGTTTAATTTGCTTTTTACATTAATGATAGATGGTGGATAACTTTTCTTCAATAAAAAAAACACAACTAATTAAAAACTGTATTGTGTGTTTACTCGGGTTGTCAGCCTTTGTTTTATGTTGTATTTCATTTGAAGATCTAAAACTATTTAGTATGAGATATACATAATAAATACTTTTTCACAGCACTATAATCTTGCCATCTAATCCAGGCATCTGCTATGTTAATGAGGCTACAGATCCACTGCGACCCTGACCTGGATAAAGCAGTTACTAAAGCTGAATGAATGAACATTAGCTACCTTAAAAATGACCCAAGAAACTTATGCTAATCAGTTTAACTTAGTAATAGTGTAGTAGTTGGACAGTAAATTGGCCAGCTTGCTTTCAGAAGGGAAAGCATAAAGTTTTACTTTCAGTGTGCAGTTAAAACTAGAACTTCCACTATATTCCTCTATAATTACAGCTGATTGCTTAGCCCTTAAGGGCTACTTATTGAAACTAAACCTGAGAATGATTCGATCATGCAAAGTTATCATCAACGTTAATCGAAAAAATCGAGTTAGATACTTTCAGATTGTTTAATGTTTAAGTAAAAAACTAATTTCAATTTGTATCTTTGTTGCAAAAACTTCCTTGCCATGGTAAATTTATGTCAAATAATTCACTGTTTTTAACATGTTTAATTACACAAAGTTTGCTGGGAAACATATGTGGCTATGCTTGTCACAGCTGATTAATGGATATTTAAGTGAACTCCCATGTGTTAGCCCTTCAAGTCACATTTTTTGCAGTGACCCTGTATTAGGGTGGCTGACTTTCTCAGGTGAAAATGATGTTTCTTTAAGAGAAAAACTAAGAGTTCCCTCCTCACAGCACCTTGACAGGTTACTGAAAGCCTCACAATAGGCAAATCTGTAAAGTGCAGGTTAAGGGGAGAAAATCACATCACGCAAACGCGTCAGTCACCACACTGGTTTGCTTTGATAACTTTGGCATATTGTCAGACTTAAGCTATTGTATGGCATGTTTGCAGAGTAAAGAATCTCAAAGCATTTGTTATTTGCTTATATCTTAGAGGATGTTTAAATTAATTAAATAAGATCTTAATGCATCTTGTTTGTAAACATAATGGGGTAACTTGTATACTGTGCATGTTGACTTTATGAAAACATCACCACAGTAAACGCTATGGTACTTTATTCCAAGCAGCATGGAGCCGCTGGGTTTTGCCTGCTGCGCTTTACTCAATGCCATGTATAATTGTTTGACAACATAAATCAGGCCTTTTAATCTGAATTCAATCCACTGTTTGAATGTAAGTATTCACCATGCATGTGCTATGTCTATATGTGCTGACTTTTAAAATTAGATGACAGTTTTAACTGTGTCTGTGTACAACTTGTTGAATAAGAACATCTGATAATTTAAAGGTAAACATAACTAGTGAGGTTTTTGTAGGAGCTTGACTTCATCTCTCTATTTTGTGTTTGTCTTTATACACCCCTGTGCCTATATGTTGTTTGAGATGTTTTTCTTTGAGTATAGGTAGCCTACTTCTTAATTTGAGGGTGTGTCTGATGACCGCTGTGACAGGTCTGTTGTGGAAGTGTCACATTCCCTTGAGTCCATTTCTGATTTGACTATTTAAGTGACTTTAAATTCTGGCAAATTATGGAATATTACTGTTTGAAAATGAAAGATTAGTTAAGTAAAAATTATAATTGTTCCTTGCAAGCTGTATGGTTACAGGTTACCCTAGTAAGTGCCTCCAGTTAACCAGTGTTAAATTGACTGTGCAGGAAAGTGGAAGGTAGTTAGAGGGGAAAAGCATTCTATACTGAGGAGAATAATGATTTTTAAATAATTACAGAATTTTAAATTATGCTTTGAGGACATCTGCTACTTCCTGTTAACTTCTGCATCCTGACAGCAGCAGGCACAGGAGTGTGCCAGCCATAACCCCAGAGATGTGGATTAATTGTGACTTCGCGACTCTGTCAGACCCAGCAAGGGAGTGTGGAGCTAACAGACAGAATGACAGACGGGACAGATCATAGCACATGGCATCTAAAGCCAGGGAATCCAGAGGGACGCAAGATTTTGATATGCTGATCGGCCTGGATAAGTCTTATACTTAACGCTGATGCTTTCTCATTTCTTTTTGACAATCCTGTGATGCTAGCTGTAGGCTGTCAGGATGAGATGAACATTCTTTCTGCTTTAGTCCGAAATAGTCATGTGAATATTTACTGAATACTGAAATTTTGCTTTCTCTCTCTCTCTCTCTCTCTCTCTCTCTCTCTCTCTCTCTCTCTCTATCTATCTATCTATCTATATATATATATATATATATATATATATATATATATATATATATATATATATATATATATATATATATATATGTATGTATGTATATATATAAAATGCATGTATATTTTAGGACAAATGTAGATTTTGTGTAAACAAAAGTTTGTTACATATGGAGGCAAAAATAAAAATGTACATTGCACACTTTGAACATTCTTGACTGATATAAGTCATCCTGGGTAACTGAATAAGATGAATAAGATCTAAATTTATGATGGTACGGCAGGTGGTTTAGAAAGCTGCAGCAGAATCCCCTTGCTTAATTGCTTCGTGAATTTTATTATTTAAAGGATAAGGCAACCAGATGGTCATTTGGATGGAAAGTTAACTTTTTATCCAGCTCTCTGTTTAAAGAAAAGGGGGTCTTTTAAAGACCTAATTATGGCACAAACTTTTATTAAAAATGTTGATTTTCACCAAGTGTAATTAGGTCAGTGCAAGAAAAATAAGAATTTCTTCAGCTTTAAACAACCTCTGTGTAAGAGGGAAAACTTGCTACAAATTTTGCTCATACTAGGTTGCACTACTTTAATCTTACCACTGTAGAAACATTATAACAAGATGACTCACATAGTAAATGAAAACAAAAGTTGCTTTGACTCACATGATTGATGGGGTAGAATTACAGTGAGCTCACTTGTTCCCGAGGTGGTCCGTTTGTGTTAGTCATGTTATTTCAAGAGACTAACAATACATGTTTAACCCTCCAATCCTGCCCTCTGAACATGACACACGGACATATGCACTTAACGCCATGTCTTTTTGACTAGGGAATTTTTGATTAAGCAAATCTTATTTTTAAAAGTTGTATAGTAGACTTACCATTGTTGTTTTCCCAGAAATAGAGCTTCATTTTAATCATGGTTGGTTTTTATCGTTTTAAACAGTGAGTTTCAGCATGACATTAATCTGATGGTACTTGGCATTGGTGTAGGGAATTTGGAAATCTATTTAATGAGATTGAAGTAATTTGGTTATAGATTAGTGGCATAGACATCCAATGGGGGGCGACAACCCAGCATTGCTCTGTATGTGACCATAGATGGCAGTATTTTGCTTTAGTTTCAACATAATCATGACATGGGTGCTTTCCAATCTTGTCTCCATTCACCCTTATAATATTTCCTGTCTATTGTATTATCTTTCCTTTAGTGTATTGATGTATTATTCATCATATCCATTCTATTATATATTCATAAGTGTTTAAAAAAATTATATTCAAGTATATTAAAAGCTTACTGCTAGTTTGGCATAGGCACACTTCAAAATATCTCAGATCTCAAGATCATTCATAAATTCATACTAATTCATAAACATTCATAAACAAGTCAAGACAGGTTGATTGGAAGAAATACTTAAAAAAGCATTATTCATATTTATATAATCTATTAATGAAATACACCTGCTACTATTATCGAATTTTAGGTTAAATATAGGCCTATACAGTTTACTACAGATACTCTGAAAGTGGCACAAGTTAACCACAACAAAATGATTTAACCTTCACTGTAGCCTTAGAAGTATTATAACAGTAACATTTATGTTTCTGTAAACATGCTTCCTGTCTTTAACACATTCACTTTACTGTTGTATTTTTTACTAGTCAGATTGTGTTTAAATTTAGTATTAAATTAAACTTTTAGTAGTAAAAATACTTATTTCTTAAATACTAAATACGATATTCTATAGATTAAATCTGTACTTCCGATGTTTGTCTGATAACATCATAGTTTTTCTTCTTGGTAACAAATAGCATGAGATGGGTCATATTTGAATATAGAAAATCATAACAGTAAAATACAGAGGAGTTGCGGTTCATTTTCATTCTAACAAATTGTGCTCCACCACTATTTGCTAAGTTATTGAGGATTTGTTGACAAGCTCTTCCTCCCCAAATTGTATTTATACAACAGTATTTCACTGATGTCTTTTGATATGGCTGAGGCCAAGGTCAGTTTTATATTTTACTGAAATCATAAAGTGACACTCGAGATAAACAGAATGTTTACTCTCCCTGTGTGAGCTGAGACAGATATGTAAATTTAGCCTTATTCTTTCATCAAATTTGCATTTGCCCTCTTAACCAAACACTATAGGGCTCCAATTCAAACAACTTTAATGATGGCTGCCCCTTTATGACCGATTGCCATATCAGGGAAAAAGGAAAGAGCAATTTAGATTTTGAATGAACTGAGAAAAACATCCTAGCTATCACCCACTGGCTGACAATAATTGGATCAGGTTTCCAGCAAAACGGTTGTGTTCTGATGCTCTAGCGGCTGACTGGTGATCGGCTGCCTTTTTGCCTATTTGTTGTTTGCCTTTTATCTACCACTTGCAGACCTTTCCATGGGCTCTATTCCGGCCCCCGCTAATCAAACAACTTTTTAATAAGACTGAACAGCAGCTTCGTGGCCTGTGGATAGATTCGCCACTCTCACTGTGGAACACTGGGAATGCAGGGATGAATATCAATGAAGACATAAAATGCATGCAAACACATGCATCAAAAAAGTTTACTATTAATGTACAGTAATATTTTTATATATATATGTATGTATGTATGTATGTATGTATGTATACGTCTCACATTATGCATTTTCACATGGATTTTGATGGATCAATTTCTACATTTATATTTATGGACAATTTTAATGCTTATTTTATTCACTGACTTACCCTGATTAGTATTGTGATTACTATTATTATGTTTTCAAAGCATTAACCTGTCCATCTGCCCTACCTGTCTACAGGGAGTTGAGTTGTGGTGATACATATATTTCCTAATGCAATGCTGTAGGATGCTGAGCTCAAATTGTTGGAACTCCAGCTTCGTCTAGAAGGTCAGTAGGGAATGTGGGTGCTTTTCACGCCTCATTCCTGGGCTGAATATTGATGCTTCGCAGGTCCTCGTGAGCTGGGCAGCTGCTTGGGTTAGTGCAGCCATTGAGAAGTTAACAAGCTCAAAACAAAACAAGTGACAAAAAGCCACAAAAGGGAGGGGGCTGGGAGATCGAACACAGCCTTTAGAGGCACTGTGTTTAAGGAGCATCCCAGTGTTCCCTATCTCCCCCTGCATGGACTCAGAGGCAAAAAGTGAACTGTGGTGTGGGCCTTTGCTAGGTGACTGAGGTTTTGTGGTGTGGAATGTGCCTTCTATTAGATCTGTGGTTCTCTCTCTGAAAGCACCACAGACAATTTCAGCAATTTATCTTAGTTCTGTACATTGGATTATGATACGTCAAACACTCATGGTGAAAACAACTAATTGTTACCTTTTTTTGTAAATACACCTTTACATTTATTTTTCTGGCAGCCCATCAAATTGCTATCTAATTGTAGCAGTGGTGGTTGGGGGAGAGGATATCAGCTATTCTCTCTCGTTGGCTGCTGGCGGCTCTGCCATTCACAAAGCCAGGGGATGCCACACACATTCTGTTTGTTCTACATGAGCAAACAGATTGTAAACTGGCTGATAATTTTTGTAGTGACAATGTCATTTACGGCTGTCAGGCTTTTGTCTCTTGTGTTTGCTTTATTCAAATATGAACCGAGTGGACCTCCCCTCTGCCGCGCTCTTCTGCATTAAAATCACATCAATTCACTTCCAATTCGTCTTATCTGAAATTCATTGGAGGCAATCACTTGGTTGAATGCCCCTGTGTTTCCATGGAGACGAAAGGTCCCGCACAGACTTCAGAAGGATTAGGAACTTGTAAGATTTAAGTCGTGAAGTACACACTTGCTTTGTTGCTTTTTGCTTTGATATCAAGTTGATAGAATTGGCCTTTTGTGCTTTGATTTAGAGAGAAAAATAACTATTGATTCTGACAACTGGTTGCTCACAAGAGATGATGAATTATGTTTAGTTGCTACTTTTTTTCAGGTTGTGTGACATTGCTTTTATAGTTTTCTCGAAGATCAATGTATGCATTCCTCACACTGTGAGTTAATTGCACGTGGACACTGAAAATTTATGGTTCATTCCTGCGTTGCAAGATGTGATCTTTGTGCTGCAGCTATGACAGTCGTGGTGGCATGCAGTGGTCGATGCCCCAGTGGCACAGTTTTCACTCCAATCCCAGACAATAAATCGAGCTGTTCTCCCTGACTTGCAGCTACTTACACATACATCCCCTTCTTTTGTTCTTCAGAGGTCACGGCAGCTGAGTGTTGAGTTATTCACATCCCAACTGTCTGTCTGAAAGTTGCTGCAGATGTTACTGTGCTTTCCTTTCATTCTTCCTCTCTCCAGCTCTCCTCCTCCCTGCCTTCAAAGACAGTCTGTGCATTTGCCAAGCTATTTTTTAAAGCAGTGGAAGGGAGGAAAAAAGTAGCCTATGAAAAAAAGACTGCAAGGCGAAGCTCCTGCCCCTGAATTGGCTCCTCTTTTATTTGTCGCCAACCAAAAGTACAAAGTAAACAAACTGAAGTAAATGGATTCATTTTTAGTTGCGGTGGGGCATTTTGTGTGCAGCCGTAGGCTGCTCCTTTTTGTCCGTCTTTACCATCAACGTTAGCATCTATTATCCTTCTTTGTTGAAAGTGACAAGCTTTTTTTTTCAGACTTTAATGTGCTCAAAATATTTTGGCTAAGCACAGGAACAAAGACTTATCTTTGAATGTGGTAATTATTGCATTTGAATTGTTTATAAGAAACTTGTTGCTGCTGTAGTTTAGTTCGCATCACAGTAAAACCTCATCACATAAATCCCTTATTCCACCAATGAATGTTGACAAGGGTTGTATATCCTGTTTGTTTAAATAAAAGTGATTTTAATTTAAAAAAATGAATTAAAAAAACAGTAACTGTGAATAATTTTTTACCAATCTTGAATGTAAGAATAGTTCATACATTTGATGCTAATGACAGGTTTGATTATCACTTTTTGCAGTGTGAGCACACCAAGATAGTTCATCAATGAGTCACAGTTATAATTCACCTACAACATTTTATGAAATTTGAGGAGTAAACAGGAGAGATCTCAAGTGGCATGCCATTACCCGGAGAGTCTAAACAATCAATAAACATTTGCAACTTGCTATTTACCATGTTATTTGGACCTTTGGCCATATGTCACAGCCTTTAGAACTGAGAAGTTGATTATATTGAAATAGATACTGGAAATGGAGAGTGTTTTTTTATGAATTCTGATATAATATAGTGATAAATATATCATTTCTATGTTTAATACATGTCTGGGCAAATGATCTGTTTAGTATGTATTTGTACTATAGTTTGATAGATTTGGAAAGCTTTCAACATTGACTGTGTTGCACTAAATATTAGTTTGTCTAATGAGACGATTTTACACAATCAGGCTATTCAGACTATTGTTGTTATTTCTTTAATTTTTTTGTAAAAGTTCTCAGTAAAATGTGTTATAGCATAAAGTAGAAATCATTTTAATTTAAAAGATGATCTGGTGATCAATCTGGCAGCTATCATTGGACCACCAGAAAGTGACTGTGAGATGAAACATGTAAATACACTGAACCCAAGTTACCTCCTGTCCAACCTCTCTTTCTATTACTCAAGACAGAACTTACTCAGCCTTGAACGTGGTATAACTCACAAAGAGCCGTCTCTGAAAGAGCTCGAGACCTGGTCCTGCCCATGCCTGTTGGGGCGATATTGTATGGGAAGAGGATTATACCCAAATACCAGCCCTACGTTAACAAAGACAACTGATGATGGCAAATTAGAGTCTGGCTTTTGTGCAGGGGAAAAAAAACATATGGGATGAAACTTACTTCTAAGGCCCATCACACCTGGTGGTCTCAAATTTGTAATAATGTGTCATTCTATAAAGTTACGTGTGGTGGATATGCACTGAACACCACTTAAGTGTAAAATTAACAAATGACTAATAAAGGGCTTTTTTTTTTTTGCTTTGTCAGTGCTTTTACATGTTAGTGCAACTGCCTCACTTTTATTTTGGAATTGTTTGCACTAATACAGAAATGCAGCATTATTTATGGATTCTGACAAATAATATTATTTTGTATAAGGTTGATATCAATTATCAAAGAATATTTAGGGGTTTTAGGTAATATACGTGCTTGTTAATTGTGAATTAGGAATCGATTCTTGTTTATTGAATATATAGTTATTTAAAGCTTAGTTTTATTTAGCCTATACAGGTTAAATCTATTAAATATATTAATGCTGTGTAATTAGAAGTGTTGTGCGGTCTATAATATTGGTATGTTCATTCGATTTACTTGTGCTAAAGAGAAATAATTGCAATTTATCCAATTTCTACAGTATAGGAAAAGAAATGCTAGATCATCTGTTTTCTCCATAAATCATTTGTCAGATTATGTTTTAGAGGTTTTAGAGGCCTTAAATTACTTAAATTAGTGAGAGTTTTTAAATTTGCATAGTCTTTTCCAAGTTTACTAGGACAATTCATTCTTGGTCAGTTTCCCGGACTTGTAATAATAGTCTTAATTGTAATCTCATTACAGCAAATGGTTCTCTGTATGCTGAGAGAGTCCACTAAAGTGTGACACTGATACTATAACCACCAGAAAAAGGCCCACCTTGGTGTGCCGCTGTTTGTGAGGGAAAGCTTAGGACCTGCTTAGGCCTAAGGGGTGGGGAGAGCTTAAATTAGTGAGATTTAAGAATCAAACTAGGATTGGGATAACAAAGGCTATGTCTTAAATGCTGTCCAGTGACTCTCCAATAGCATTCTGATCTGTTTGTGCGGGCTTACTACAAGAAGCTGTGTCAAACACCCACTAATTCTGCTCTGTAGTTGCAGATTTTTAAAGCATAAAAGGACAAATAATAATCACATTGGATAAAGGGCTGAAGGGGAGGGGAATGGATTTGCATGTTCATATGTTATTTGAAGATGTCATGTTTAATAAAGTGGGATTCAGTTTCATTATCCATTTGCATTTTCCATGTATTTTTCAAGTATATAAAAAGGAACAGAATGTACTAAATTTTCAGAGCAAATCTGTTCCATCTTGTCATCTCTTCATATCAGTTCAATAAGAAGTAGTATTAATTATCTACAGTGTGCTTGTTTTATTCTGAGCTGTGTAACATTTTAGAACCTGCAAGTTAATATTAAGACCTTTTTGGCCAATAGTTTGGAAACACCTGAATGAATGTATGTTTTTTATGATCTATTTTGATCTAGGGGTTTGTCAAATATTAATTCTTCAAGTCCACTGGAAAATCCCAGATGGCTCTTTTCTGAAAATGATTAAGATATTGTGAAGAGTTTGCAAAGATATAATAAAAAATACTTTAGAGAATCTTACAAGAGAGTTTTTGTTTGATTTAAGTCTGATGTGTAACTCAGTAATTCTTTGTGCTTTATTTCAGAGGTTTGATATCTTGTTAATTGACTGATGCAGTAAATAGAAAATGGTTTGGTCCAAATTTTTAACTGCTACTGTAGTTGGCTCAGCACTTAAACATCTGCTCTAGTGACCTTCATGACCATCCAGGTCTAAAACCCATGACAAGTGTTGTGCGCTTGAGCAAGACCCTTAAACCTGAAGAACTCAGATCAATACTCTAATTACGGTTTGCTTTAACATATGATTTAACGAAGTCTTAATCTTTTATTAATTACTTGCAATTCAAATGTTTTTGAAATGACCATGATCTTTTAGTGTCATAATTCCAGCATTCCTTTGAATAGCTTGGAGCATAACAACAACCTCTAGTGAAATCATTATCAAAGTGCTGTCATAATCTAGCAACTGTTTGACTGATGTGCTGTGATAGCAACCTGTGAGGACTGGGTTGAGCTGCCTATCCAAGATTTGTCCAAATTGTCCTTTTGTATGCGAATCAGGCTACTTTATCTTGTCGATCTGCAGGAGGGCACAAAAATCAGCTAGAAGAGAGGGTGCCCTGCTGTGCTGGATGTCCCCATTAGGCCACTGTGCTTTTGTGTGCCCATTGTTATTGGTCCAAATCCCAGCATGTTTGCTCAGATCACAACTCCTAATTTGGATATAACCATGCCAGCTCTCTATCTGAAGTGAATGAAATGGTGTCGAGTAATAAAGGCAGAGGCATTGGAACAGCTTTACCATTTGGCAGCGCATCAATGGCATCATTTTCTATTGAGAACTCTGTTTGGTCATTTGTCCTTATTGAGCAGGACATCTTGGTCCCCTGTCGTGTATGGAGGAGCAGTAAAAGAAGAATCTCAAAAGAATTTGAAAACTTTATCAGTCCTGAATATGGACTCTTGCTGTTTTCATTGAGTTTCACAATGCCGCTTTTGAATTTCAGTACTCTGGATTACTCTGCTAGGGCTGTTTGTACAAGTTACCAGTATTGTTTCTCTCATAAGCTTAGGCTCAGAGCATTCATTCAAGTCCCAATAATCTTAATCTTGCCTACAGAGACGAAAACTGAAATTATTCCTGACTACTCTGGATTTTGAAAAAGTGCCATGATGGTCTAATATCGTTACCAACTTTGTAAAGCAGTTTGTAAAGATATGATTACCTTCCTCTCAGCAAGTCAAGTCATCTTATAGTTAATAATCTCATTTTAAATAGAATTCAGTTTCTATTTCACTCATACTCTTACATTTTTATTTTATTTGTGGTAAATTTAGATGGCCAGAAAGGGTTTTTAAATAAATTTATATACAAAGTGTTTGCATTTATAGTATCCATGGGGTCCAAAGATGCCACTGATTGGTAATTTGCTTAAGTACTAGTTTGCCTATTTTCATATTTATTAAAATATTCATATGAAAAATGTTGCCTTAAGGCAGTATATAGATAGATGTGTAAATCCTAAATTGAAAGCTTTGTAACTACAAAACACAGCTTCCTACATTCGCTCTGTGTCAATCATCAACTAAATGTTTTTATTATTGAACATTTTACACAGAATAGACTTTGTGTATGTGCTGTTTGATGTCTAATATACCAAAACATTAGTAGAAGGTTTCTATCCTTGCTCATTTAACATCATTTAGTTCTGCGTGATTCAATAAAAAGGGAACATTTTAACCAATAAAGGGATCTTATAATGGGACTCCTCTACTTCATTGCTGCTACGTTCAGAAATGCTGAATATTCTAAATTTATCAATATTCTAAATCTAAATACATTCTAAATTCTGAATATTCTAAGTGTATATAAGAAGCAATATTGAAACATTAAATTTTGATTGTTTTGTAAAATTTAATTTTAGAAACACACACATGCACTGAGACACACACTAGCCTTAATCACAGCTTTTAGACCTCTCGTCTGCAGATTTGTGTCAGATCAATATTTTGTTCAAGCCTCATCGCTTTTCTGTTTACTTTGGCTAGTGCTGCCATACGTGCCAAGTCCTCACTCTCTGTGTGGACATGTGACTGTGTAATAATGACAGGTAGACGAACTAATAGGCAGTGCAATATCTCTGGCTTGACCCCGTGTGCCTTTCCTTAATTGATCCATTGATTAGCATGAGGCTCATCAGTTGGAGGGTGACCAGACCTTCTCAATGGCCTTTTCAGTTTGAGGACGAATGGGTGAACAAAATTTATTCATCCTACGTATTTATTATCCTATGGTAAGTGAAAACAGTGTAAAGGCTAAAATAGAACAAATATTCGATTTTTTTCTTGTTAATTTTGTTTATTGGCCTTTTTAGTAAAAAAGAAAATCCTGATGATCCGAGAGCTAATTGTGTTCTGAAGGTATCAAAGGTATCAGGTATCATTTGTGTTTATCTTCCTTTTAAATTGCAGCTTTAAAGTATCACCTTGCACATTGTGTAATCTCCTTTCCTAGTATCCAAACCTAAACTCACTCTGGCCCAGCTGAAGCCATGCTCTCAATGGCCTATATGTACACTTGGCCAAGCTATGCAAACTTCCACATGTGGATGTCAATCTTTTCTATATTTGCCATGAGCTTTATCAGGCCTTGATTAGTTTCCAGAGCAAATTTGGAGTGTAAGAAAACATCTGCAGCGTGCGAAGTGTAAGCCAGCAGTCTGGGCCGCAGCATGTCGCAGAATTTTTACATGGCTGTGTTTGCTTGAATTATAGCCTTTGGGTAAAGCAAGTAGTGCACCTGCAAGATTTTTAAGCTTACTTGATCCTTTTGTGGCTTTTTTGTGTCTGTGTTGCCTTGGATGGTAATAGGGACATCTATACAATGCAATCAGTGAAAGCTTTCATGTTATTCAACTTGATTTTACTGGTATGCTTTGTGATCACTTCAAATGAACACTTAAGAAAAGTTTCTGTTTTTACTTAGTACATTTATTCAGATTGACTAGTGCAATGATGGAGACAGTATCTTTACTGAAGGCATTAAATAAACATGTTCCTCTTTAAAGAAAAAAAAGATCATAGAAGAAGAAAAAGAAGCAGATTGTCCTGTTTTAAAAATCTCTCATATAGTCTTCATTGGGATGTGCCATGGGGAAATGACATACTTAAGTGTTTTCCTTTTGTTTTATGTATATGTGTGTGTGTGTGTGTGTGTGTGTGTGTGTGTCTATCTATCTATCTATCTATCTATCTATCTATCTATCTATCTATCTATCTATCTATCTATCTATCTATCTATCTATCTATATATATATATATATATATATATATATATATATATATATATATATATATATATATATATATATATATAAACTCTATAGTGTTATAAGTATCTAATTGTAAAATTGTAGTCGATAGTGTAGGTTCCAATCGATCTTTTCTACAGTTCTGATTCGCTTTTTCCACGATTCTCTCCAACCTGTGCACTGGATTGATGCCATGGCAACAGTGGAAGCTCTGAAGCTTGGTGCAATAATGCTGTTTTGATCAGCCTGAGATTCCCGTATTGACCACACTGGAAAAGATTAAATGCTGGTGACATTTCTGAGGTGAAATTTGCAATTTCCACAAATATGACTTGGCTGGGACGCGGCATGACAGCACATAAAATCAATACAAATAACCTGAATCCCTAATACCTTGATCCCTGTTAGTAGAGGGATGCATTACAACTAAGACACTGGGAGTGGGAGCAACAGCTCAGGAGCTGATCCCTGATTCCTATCGACTGGCTCCAGGCCAAACACTGCCGCAATAACAATTAGGTGCACGAGTTTGCCAATTCTCTCCTCCAACAGCTCCACGTGCCACAGTGCAGGCCAAGCAAGTGAGCCAGAGCACAACTCTTTGACTAGAGTACAATTTACTTCTCTAGCATCATACCTGTATAGAGCACATAGCTTTCTTTTGAAAGTCAGTTGACACGGTCAGTTTCTTTCATCCAGTATGACTCTCTAATATAATTCTGTAAGTTTGACAGTGATTGTGAATGTGGAGGGTCTCACGATTGAGTGGTATGTTTTCTTTACTGTCTTTCCTGACAGTGAGAGAATAAATAATGCTGCCTGAGCTTTTCTGTCAGTAGGCATTATAGTGTTGCATGGTGATGGTGGACAGTTGGAATGTGAAGAATATCTTAATCTGTGTCTTTCAGAATCTATCCCTTCCCGTGTGGTCAGGGAATCCAAGTCACAGGTGACCTGTGACGTTGTGTTTGTGTGTGTGTGTGTGTGTGTGTGTGTGTGTGTGTGTGTGTGTGTGTGTGTGTGCGCGCTTGAAGCAGGTACATAGAAAAGGGACAGGTTCAGACTTCTTCCCCTCCTGCGGCTCTGTTTGCAGTGTATGTGTTGGTTTTAAAAGGCAAGCAGGAGTAAAAGAAGAGCCATCATCATTACGCTGAGAGGTTGAGCCGCACTGGCGTAATGTGTGTGCTGAGTTGCTCTGTCTGTTTGTAAGGCCCTCAGCAGAAGTGTGGCGCTTGTTGACATTCTCCATATAATATTGTTTGAATTTTTCATCAAGATCCCCGCCTCTGTTACAAGAGCTCTTTTGTTTCCAGCTTGTTTGTACATTCTTCGTGTGTGTGTGTGTCTGTGTGTGTGTGTGTGTGTGTGTGTGTGTGTGTGTGTGTACCTTCCTCTTGTATTTGTTGTCCGTATGCTTTGCTTTAACTGAAACTCCTAAAAGTCAGGTCTTTTTTAACTGAGGGGGTTGGAGGGTCGTGAACAGCCTAGTTGCAAAACCACTCACCCCCACCACACACACACACACACACACACACCCCTTTTGCTGGCACCTTTTGTGCAGGGGACCCTGACGTGGCCTTGAATACAGGTCACCACAGGTTACCCATGAATAGCCGGGTGTCTGTGCGAGACTGAATGAAGGGGATGCGCACTGTTAAAAATGACCTGCCTCCTATCAGTGGTGGTGACATTAAAAACAGCTGGCCCAGACATTTGCCCCCTTTTCAGGGCCATGAAAGTTGGTTTTCTCTTTGTGCTGCTCATTGTGCCAGCTCGCTCTTGCCTTTTGTCGCACCATCAGAGTCAGAATCGTAAAATGAGTTCATCTTCAATTCAGAGTCTGTCCTGTTGTACCTCCTGCTCCATAAATCGAGGAACTGACTTAATTCCGGTTTGTATCTGGTTTCCGGAAATTGGTCAGTTTCAGCCTCACTGGGATGAATGTTCTCACTATAAAGAAAGCAGATAATTTTGGCTGAGTTTTTTTTATCTTCTGTACTATAAACAATGATTCACTATGAAAGTGTGCAATAGGGCAGAATGATAATATTGGTGCCATAAGTTTTTTTTTTTACTACTTAAATTTGATTACTGCAACTGAATTGATCGTTTAGGTTTTTACCTTTGTGGAGAATTGAAATCAGTATAACTTCTGGGTTTAACAACTGTGGATGAAGGCTTTGGTTCAATGAGGAACTTTTTTCTTTTTTCTTTTTTTTATGAGAGTCAGTGCAATATCCACAAAGCCACTGTGGGATGGAGCTCTGTCTCTGTGTGTTAATGAATTTGTAGTGTGTGTGTGTGCTCTTATTGGGGTTAATGGAAGGGGATCATCCCAATGGCACAGCCCACTCTTTCAAGCCCGCTCTCCGTGGATGTTTCCGGAAGCAATCCTTTAGTCCTTGCGTTGTCTCCCCGCCTCCTTCCATTGTTCTCGACTCTCCAGGGGCCCCTCTTGCTTTATCTGGTTCCAATTCTGTGTGCCACTCATCCCGCCCCCTATCTGAATGTCTGCTATATAGTTGGGTTATCTTATCGGCCATGTCATCTCTTTATCAGCTCTATCCCGACCCCAGGCACCCGGCTGATCGCTCAGCCTGCCTGCCTCCGTGCCTCAGTTTTCTCCACACACACACACACACATATACACACACACACACACACACACACTCATACACAGAGAGAGAGAGAGAGAGAGAGAGAGAGAGAGAGAGAGAAAGGCATACTGAATGTCACTCCCTCTCCTCTTGTACTACTCTGATGATATCCATGAAAATAAACACAGAAGATTGTGTAAGTTTAGTTTTTATTATTATTATTATTATTATTATTATTATTATTATTGTTATTATTATTATTCATGTATAAAAGTAATAGTGATTGTCCAAAATGATGATCACTACATTAGTACTGGTAAAACTGAATATTCTGCCCTATAGGGAATGTCTCTGATCATTGTGGTTTGTCTTTGTAAGTACAAAGTACGGTTTGTAGCTTAAGGTAAAAGTCTCTGTTGGTCTTTCTTATTCCTGTGTCACTCAATAACACAGCTCACCAAACTTTTGTTTTTGTTCTTTTTGTTCTCTGTCTCTTGCTCTGAATGAGCTCAAAGCCTCTGCTGCTCATTGGCTGCTGAAGGACGGGATTGGTCATGTTCGCCTTAGTGAAAGGTGAAACCTGCTCAGCTGCTCGGCTCACTGTACCAGTCTCTGGCTGACAGCAGCTGTCTGTCTCTTTCTCTTTATCTCATCCGCTCTGTCAAGCTACTTGTCACACGCACATGCAGCCGTCCCACCTTCATCAGCAACGTTCAGATGCTCAGTAATAACCACGTCATGTTCTGTGAATGGTAATATTCTCTGTAAAACAATTGCATCAATGTAGATTAAAATAGAAAAGCCACATCACTGGCAAGAGTGATGTCATCTGTTATCTACCATGACAAATGACTAACACTGTTTCTCAAATCCAGTTTACCTGTGGTGTACTATCACTTACAATTTTGTTGTGTTTTATTAATCATATTCCATCTGTTTATACTTTACTTAAAATAATGGTTAGTAGATAAAAAAAAGAACAATAATGTGCAGCAATTCATTTTAATACTCAAAAAAAATGAGCATCAAATACATTTTTTAAAAAGAGCTTTAAAAAGTGGCAACATATGTAACACCTGACTGGAACAGAAGATACAAATACAATGCATTATCAATCCAACCGCAAGGTGATTCCCAAGATCTCATCTAAGCTAATTCTCTTTATGCCATTTCATCATATTCCAATCTTAATGTCTTGCCAAGCTGTATAATGCACAGTTATTTATGGGGCCTTTAATGGCCCTCACCTTGTGTCCTGTGCTCTTCCTGCTCTCCTGTGTGACCCTGCCTTCTCCCATTCATACACCCAGACTCTCTTTGTCTGTACTCTCTGCCCAAACTGAATGGCATCTATCTCTCCCAGGCATGTACTGTACAGCTGGCACAGATAGAGCGAGGGAAGCAGAGAGGGAGGACAGAGTTGAAAGAAGGAGCTTCTGCTTTTCTACACCACTCAGGTACACCTGTCACCAACCAACCCCCGCCCCCCCTCCTCCCCCTCACTGCTCTCTTTGCTGCAAGTGAATAAAATGAGATCAAACAGTGTGCGTGAGTTGATGCCTGCGAGGACAAGGCCAGGCTATCACCTGCTCCCACAAGCCGTAGTTAGCTCTTTTACATGCCGCTTTATATACATGTGCAGTCACCACCGTGACTCAGAACTATTTGTCTTCTGTGTTGATACTTGTTTATGTGGTACTTTATTGCCTGTAATGACCTGTACTGGTGTACAAAGAATATTTTATCATAATATTTCATGTGTGAAGTACAGTGGATTCAAGGTTTTTACAGTGTAACACAGTATATGGTCCCTAGTTTATGCGGAAATTATTTATAGAGAATTTTTTTTATTGATTTGATGTTGATTTTTTATTAGAACAACTATTATAACAGATTAAATAGGACTGATTAAAAGTTACTGAATATTCTTTTTCACAACTAAATTTAATCTAGGCCTGTCCATAATCCTAAAATATTTTAAAACTGTGCACTGTAGACTGAAAATCATAGTGTACCTTAAGCATTTCTCTGAAAAATAAAGCTGTTTTTAATCTGGGATTGGGCGTTGCCACGTCAAGTCATTACCACTCTTCATGCCATTTTTTATCACTTTCCCCACCTTAAATGTATGGGACTGTAACCTATAGCCATGATTCTCAAAGTAGGGCCTGTGAAGTATACAGTGCTGTGAAAAAAATATTTGCCTTGATTTCTTCTGATTTCTTCTGTTTTTGTGTATATCTCATACTACATAGTTTTAGATCTCAAACTAAACAAAACATAAAACAACGGCAACATTTTTTTTAAGAAAGCAAAACAGGTTATCCAGCACCTATCACCAATGTGAGAAACTAATTGCCCCTTAAACTTAGAATCAGGTTGTGCTACCTTTCGCAACAATTTCTGCAACCAAACGCTTCTGATAACTGTACATCAGGCCTTCACACTGTACCTCAGGCCTTTACTTACTTCTAGGACTAGGATTTACTCCTATGCTTTGGACCATTGTCTTGCTACATAATTCAGTTGCATTTGAGTTTCAACTTATGGACTGAAGAATGGACATTCTCTTTTAGGATTTTCTGGTAGAGAGCAGAATTCATGTTTCCATCAGTTATTGCAAGTTGCCCAGGCCCTAAAGCATCCTCACACCATCACACTGCCACCACCATGCTTGACTGTAGTTATGATGTTCTTTTTGTGGAAATCTGTGTTTGGTTTACGGCAGATATAACAGGACCCCTGTCTTCCAAACAGTTCATCTTTCACCTCACCAATCCACAGAACATTCTCCCAAAAGGATTAAGGTGTGTTTTGGGAAAAAAATTAAGAAGAGCCTGAATGTTTTTAGCAGTATTTTTCACCTTGCCACACTTCCATGGATGCCAGTTTTACCATTTGTGTCTTTGTGTCTTTCTGATAGTGGATTCATGAACTTTTAGTGATGCAAGAGAGGCCTGTAGGTCCACAGATGTTCTCCTTGAGTCTTCTGTGACTTCCTGGATGAGTCATTGCTGTGTACTTGGAGGAATTATGGAAGGTCGGCAAATTTAAAGGACGGTTCACTATAGGGGTGAGGAAATTTCCCCATCAATTAATTGACATGTGACTGATATATTTCAGTCATCTTCTTCCTCGTCATTTCTGGAATTTCTAGGCATAGTGTGTTACTGGGTAAAACCTTTTAACCAACTTCATGCTGCTCATAAATTTCTATTTAAGTGTAGATTCCGAAGGAACAGGGTTTGCAGTAATCAGGCCTGGCTGTGTCTAGTCCAGCTAAACCCCATTATGAATGCAGTTTCATATATTTGAGAAATTAGTAACTATGGTGGGAAAATACATTTTCACACAGGCCCAGATGGTATTGGAGAACTTGTTTGCTTCAGTAAATAACTATCATTTAAAAACTGTATTTTGTGTTTACTCAGGTTGCCTTTGTTTTATCTTAGATTTTGTTTAATTTCTGAAGAAATTTAGTATGAAATATGCCCAAAAACAGTAGAAATCAGGATGGGGAAAATACATTTTCACACAGCACTGTAGTTAGGTGCATTTTGTTACAATGGTGGAAATCATAACTCACCATTATTAAAATGGTTATTGGGTGTAACAAGAGGAAACCATATGGAACCAGTGGCACTGAGCATGCATTAACATTGCCAGTGGGGCTTGCTACAGCCTTAGTCACTGGGGAGGCCTGTATGGTTTTGGTTGCACTAGGCATGTTGGCAAAGCTCAAGAACAAGCAGAATAATCCTGTGGCTACTGGAGGAGGTGCGACAGGCAGTAATGCCAGAGCAGGTCAACATCTACCTGTGCGATTAATATTCATATAATTATAGAGCTTATTTTACTGGTCACTTGAATTAATTTGATTTAATCCAGATATCAATAACCCAAGTAGGTAGCACTATAAATAAGGTTCACCTAAAATACTCTGTTGTGCTCCAAAATGTTTGAGGATCTCTAGTCTATGGGATGAGCCCGGGTTACTGTCTGTGCTGTTTTTCATGTTCTCCTCATGTCCGTGTGGGTTTCCTCCAGGTTTTCCAGTTTCCTCCCACCTCCCAAAAACATGCTTCTAGGTGGATTGGCTAAGATAAATTGTCCATAGATGTGACTGTGTGAATGAGTGTGTACATGTAGCCCTGTGAATGACTTGCATTCCTTCCAGGTATATTCTTGACTCTTACCAGTTTTCTCAGGCTTTGGGTGGTTACAAAAGATGGATGGATGGATGGCTCTTTAAATATGAGTTTTAGTTTTCTTTTTAACCTGTTTATTTATTATAACTATATATAATCTAATAAAATATAATATATATAATTACATTCTATTTATATATATATATATATATATATATATATATATATATATATATATATATATATATATATATATATATATATATATAATATGAATATATAATTTAGTTTGGTCATGATACACTTGGTTGACAAATTTATTTATGTAATTTATTTATGTATAATATACACGTTGCATATATTATACAACCCCAATTCCAAAACAGTTCGGATGCTGTGTAAAATGTAAATAAATCCAGAATGCAATGATTTGCAAATCTCATAAACCCATATGTTATTCATAGTAGAACATAGAAGATATATCAAATGTTTAAACTGAGGAAATATACCATTTTAAGGAAAAAACAAGGTAACGTTGAATTTGATAGTCGCAACATGTTTTAAAAAAAGTTGAGACAGGGCAACAATAGGCATTTGATATGTTTTATGTGTTCGATTGTGAATAACATAAAATAAAAATGGGTTTATGAGATTTGTAAATCATTGCATTCTGTTTTTATTTACATTTTACACAGCATCCCAACTTTATCAGAATTGGGGTTGTATAAAGTCTATAGTATGGAGCCCTATTTTGAGCATATATGATTATAGAGGCATTTTAATACAGTAGAGAGTTTTACTATTCCCTCTAGCATAATCCATTATAGGTGTAGAGGCAGACAAAAGAGCTGAAGGTTCATGCCAAGTCTGCCTTCGTAGAAAACACTTGTGCTTTTTACATAACATTTTTGTCTACCACATCAAAAAGAGCTATTGAAGACAGAAATGTTTTTTCTGTCTTTTCATAGCATAGCTTATCATTGCTAACTCACTTTGATTAGCTCAGTTTCAGCTCACAATAGCCAGACTTATGGAGCAACACAATACTCTAGCAACAAAGCTGATGCCTCGAGTCCTTTTGGAGCGGTTTGCCATGAAGCTTTTTACTCCACAGTACACCCACAGCACTAATCCTGTGACGAATATCTATAGCTTTTCTTTTTTCTCTGTATGCCCTTCTATTCGTCAATGGATCACTTATAATTATCCTGCATGTGAATTCTGGTTTAAGCTTTGTACATTACGGTGAAAATGAAAGGTGTGAAGATGAACTAAGGACAAAATCCTTGTTTACTATACTTTTTAGATGTCTAGGCTTTAAGGTGTTTTGATTTTATCAGGTTGAAGTATATTGTATTTTTAGAGAAAATAGTTCTTGTGTGTTCCCAAATAGACCAAACGACATTGTATTGAGTTAACTGCATTAAGTGCACCTATTGTATTAATATATTCAAAACTTATAAATAAATTCCAGACAGTGTCCGCTTTCCTTTTTAATCTTAAAGCAGTGTGTCATCAGAGTTTTCATTCAGGTTTTACACCTACCCTCCAGCACGCCTTCATTGGTTTCTTGAGTAAAGCTAACA
The DNA here is from genome assembly GCA_012411365.1 of Ameiurus melas. Classification (NCBI taxonomy): domain Eukaryota; kingdom Metazoa; phylum Chordata; class Actinopteri; order Siluriformes; family Ictaluridae; genus Ameiurus; species Ameiurus melas. Next base: position 16,128,395 of record CM022761.1, on the reverse strand, counting down.
AAGGTGTGTGTGTTCACTAGTATTGACAGCGATATGTAAACACACATATACACACAGGTATGAAATCTGTTGTTTGATTGAGGTTTTAGATCGTATACATTTTATTTACCTCGGCTGGACTCTCCCTATCTCTTACACACCAATTCTCTCCCATAACAATTTAATATTCCCTTCTGATTAAGTGTTTGCCGTCAAAAGGCTTTATCATTGTTGCGTTCATAATCAAACCTTGCCTCCTCGATTGCCAGCAATTAACTGTAAGGCAGCCGGAGCACAAACATTAATATCAGAACAATAAAAGGAACGTCTGTCTGAGCACCGCACAGAAAATTAGAAACTGAATGAGGTGTTTCCATAATGGAGTCTTTCCATTTCCTTGTTTTTACAAGAGGGGATGCGTGTATTGTAGCTTTTGTTCTTGTTATCACTTCCGTCATTTCTGTGTCAGTGAGAGAGGGTTTTGACGATAGGGCCTTCATATCAGCTGATTACATTATCAAGAAAATGTCCAGTTCCCACTAGCGCACTGCATCTGTAGCCATGATTGACATTGAAAATGCCTAGGTTAAATGGTTCTTAACACCTTTCCCTCAGGACTTGTTAACATTGTGTTTAGCATGATTGAGAATGATTGAGAACAGCTCATTAATTACAGTGAGGTAACCTCAGCAAAATTGATTAGCAGTTGCATGTGGCATGAGAACATGATCATTAAGCACAGTGGAATATACAGGTACATGAATGAAAGCATGTATTAATAGTTTTTTTATTATAAAAGTAAAAGGCAATTGTGTTTTTATTTAGACTATACATTAAGGACGATCCTTAAGGATGCCCCAGCTAGAATGCACTAAACATAAAACAGGTACTTTTTCCAATGTGGAACATATAGGAAGACGGGGAGGAGCACATTGGACTTGATCTGTTGGCGTAGGCGGCTGTTTGTGGAGCTTGGCATAGCTGTGTGTGTTTGTGGTTGTCCCTGACAGCACAGGCGACTCCAACCCAAACACAGCACCTGTGTTTGCTCTACCGCTAACCCCCAATCTCCTCCACGCAGGTCACATGGCCACCAGATAGCCTCGGTACCATGGGAATACAAAAGCAGGGGCTTTTAGCGCCGTTAATCATTAACGTCAAACTTCCTTTTGTCCCCTCTCTCAGCTCTGCAGACGCGAATGTTATCTCTCATACGCGGCCAGGTCAGACATGACTGCAGGTGAAGGTGTTGTGAGGATGATTGGCAAGCAAGCACTTCTATCAAGGTTTGAAGGGTTAGGGCTGCAACTGATGAACTTTTGCAAATTGATCCATACCTGAAAAGAAAAGTATTCACGTTAAATTAATTATCAAATTTCTTTCTCATTTTTATATGCGTGGAATTATGTTGGAAGTAACACTGATGGCATGATGGCAGATTTGCATTTGAATTACCACAATATCATTATGTCCCAGAGCCAGATTATGTCCTGTCTAATTCCCAGTCTTTTCTTTTTGTTGTGTAGTTATTTAAATATCAGTTACCTAATATGGGCATTCTTCCTCCCAGTTAACAAAGTGAAGGTGTTCAGGCTGCTGCAGACAAATTGAAAATGAGGCCATGTTTATTTAAAAAGGTTATTAAGTCATTGGAGCTACACAGAGTTATGTTTTGTTTGTTTGTTTTTTTTGTTGTTTTTTTAAGATATTGGCGGTCCAAATGCCGCACCCTGTCCAAACTTGCCATTGTTTTTTCATAATAGGCCACCCCCATTCACACATGCATTTTAACTGCACACAGAAGTTTATTAATTTAATATATCATCAGTCATAAATCTGAAGAATGAAAGTGCTACTGAGCATTGTTTAATTAGAAGACATAGTTGAGATACAGGTAAATATGGCAAGGACTAATATCTCTCAGGTTTTAACAAAAATATATAAACATCAGACATTTTATATGCACATGCATAAACATGTCAACAAAGACTTGGAATTTCCTGAAATTAAATGTATAGAGTGTTCTTTTTCACCACTTTACTGAATGTGGAAATTTTATAGAGACCCACTCCAGAAAAATTAACAGATCTACATAGAGCTTGTTTGTAGATTAACCTTGCACTCTGCTGATAAGCGCTTGGAATTTGCCACAAATCAACCTGGCAATAGACAGCCTTTCCTCTGAACCACCCAATCTCACAGATGCATTAACACACTGAAAGTTCTTGTCAGAGAAATAAAAAGCGGATTAAAGGAAAAGCATAGATTCTGAGCCACAGCCAATGGGGAAATAAACGGGGTTGATCCATTGAGTCAGAGCAGGCCCTAACAACGGTGGGGCTTAGACAAAGGTGCCTGTTTGCCAGCAGCAGGTAGAAGATGGATGACTGGTTAAACATTGCAGTCATACCTGGAAGGTGCCATGGGCCGGTCAATGAGGCCAACCGAGGGGACATTGTGTGGCCGTCACATGCTCCCATAGCTCTTATCTTTGGTCCGTCCTCTCTAAAAAAAACAACAAAAAAAAAAAAAACCTGGCCAAGTGGATCTATTGGTAAAACAAAAGTATTTTGGGGAGTCAGAGTAGAATATTAAGCCTTGTCTTTATTAGCTCGGAGGCTGTGTGTGTATATAATTCCTCCTGAGACCAAACCACAGACTTTGCTTTTAGGTAATAATGTTATTGGTTTAAATGCTATGAGTGCAGATTTAGGTCAAAACTGACCCTTTCTAAGACCTCTAAGTCTGTCTTTGGTTGTTTTAAATATCATTTAACTTATTGAGTATTGTGCTCTATTGGCATTTTTGATACACTAACATATTATAACTGTCGTTCAGTTCATTCATGTTATTCAAAGGCTTGCTCCAGTTCCCTTGTGGGAATTTGCATGAGGAAACCACTTTTCCTATTAAAACTAGCTCAGTTAGTTACCATTCACACATACACTTGTATTTGCATACATGAGCTTAGGCTCATGCGTTGCATATAAAACTTTGTGTTGGTAAGCAATTCTTCAATATGCATACCATTTTAACACCATGTATTGCAAAATCAGGAATTTTTCCAGTTTTGTAATCTATGGTGTTCTAAGGATTTATCTGCACCAGCCTATCCTTCTAATAGCAGGTTTGTTTTTACTTGCAGTTGTGGTTGTAGAGTTGTGTATTACTCACCATGACCTGACGCAACATGATATGTGATACCACTAGATAAAGGTGTTGAAAATGTTTTTGTGATTATTTGTTGCAAATTGTGACAATGTAGCTATTTGTCTTGTAAGGGACAATGTAAGGAAAAAAAAACTATTTGAGTTTCTGTACTATTAGTAAAATTAAAATCTGTAAAATATTTAGCAACATGCATATTCTTAATTATATACAGTATAATTAAATTCTGTTTCTATTTCTCATACACCCCATTCTTTAAAAAAGAAAGAGAGAGAGAGAGAGAGAGAGAGAGAGAGAGAGAGAGAGAGAGAGAGAGAGAGAGATTATGTTTTTAACAATGGTTCTGTCATCAATGACAATAATGTTTAATGGACTGCAGTAGTGAAATGTGTCTCGTTCAAATGCATAATGAAGTCGAATGAAATGGAAGAGACCTGCAGGCTCATTTCTCCCCACCCTTCCACTGTATAGCTTTGTAATTGCACCCTTGAATAAGACACTAATCCCCAAAAATGAAAGGAAGATATGACATGAAAGTTAGAAAACTCTTTAGTGCCAAGAAGAATCATTCCCTCATCATTCTTTGTAAAACCTTCATGAAAGGATTCTTCCTGACACTAGAAAGTTTTCTCCTACAGAAACAACCCCTAAATAAGTTCTGCCTGGAGCTTGTCTTATAGGAGGATGGACTGTTTGGCATTCCATAGCTCTCAGCTCTTTGAATGTATCTTCATGCATTACATTAAGAAAATGTCTAACTTAGATGAGTGACTAATTGAACATACAGCCCATTGGTTATTTGAATAAATGTTGCTAACTGAATTTGATAATGAATTTAGTGCTTATTTTATCTCTGTAGTGATGAGGAGTTTGTTTTTATTGCTTGAACAGCATGTGAAGGCACTGTACAGTACAGGGTGTGTTTATTCGTGTGTTCTCAGAGAAATATCAACATTGTTCCGGTACTTGCTAATCACCCATCTTTTGTGTGTTTCTTCGTATATGAATCGGTTATTCTCTTTCATTTCTGAGCGGTAGAGCTTTGTGTCATTTCTCAGCACTCATCAATTACACAGTGGTGGCAACTTACAGGAGTGCTGAAAAGCCATGAACAGTGCTTTACTTTAGCATCAGTGAAGCGTTATGCAAAACTATCCCACACGCATGTTCATGCACACACCCTCACTTACACATGTACAAATGGACTTGCATTTAAATGATCATATAGAACGCTACACTATACACAGGATTGATTTGCTGTTTGTTTTGACATGTTGCTTTGGATTCTGCATCATTACCTTTTTCTGTTTTTTCACTAACATCACAGAACTATAGTTCTCCTTCTGTGAGACTCCCTCTGCAACATGATAAGAAAATAATAGGCCATTATCATACTGTGGAAATCAGTCCTCCCACTGTGACGTAAATTCCTAACACTAATCCAGCTTTCTCACTGCCACTACATTAATGTTACATGTATTAGGCTCTCTGTGTTCTGACTTTCCACCTCATAAACCTGATGAAGCCATGAAATTAGGATTGAGAACATGGATTGGAATAAATAAATTAGCAAGATTTTTGCAAATTTGATTTTTGCATTTCTTCACTGTGTTGCATAAACCCTAGCAGATTTTTGTTGTTGGATTTTTATTAATTTTTTTGCCTTTTGAGGAAAATTGCTTTAGTACAAATGTTGACCTCTTGAGGTTGATGTTTCTTATTCTATTTTGAGGGTCTGTTATTCTCTACAGCAGTATTCAGAACTGTTAGTTTAGTGATTTCTAAGTAAATCCCCAGAATACTCATGTAAGGAAACCCATATTATTAAAGAGGTTTTTACAAAATAATTTTTAAAATTTTACAAAATAATCACTAATGCATGCTTTTAACTAATTCTGATTGGTTCATAATACTCTTAAATAAAATATGAATTCATCCTAATAATCTTGGACTTGAACGAGAGTCAATGAATGGATGAATTCTTTTATTCTTCAGTGTATTAATAAATTGAAATGTAATTTTTATTCCATTCCAAAAGTGGTCTTAGAAAGGAAATTGAATAAAAAAATGTAGAAAGAAAAAAGAAAAGTGTTTGCAGCAGTGGCATAAGTAGATTTATTAACAGCAATAAAAGCAATATGTAGTAATTAGTAATTATGTCACATGCACTACTAGTGGCATAGCTCCAGCAGAAGTAGAATTAATAGTTGTGGTTGCATTAATTATAGCCTGTAGATGTAGTATTAATAATAGGCCAATATTAGATGCACAATAAATACGCAAATGATAGATAATGCTGTCTTAAGCATAATAAGCTCCTCTGTCTGACAGGCTTTCCTCAAGGGTGGAACCACAGAGATATCAGAATCTTAAGGTTTCTGATGTTTAATATTATTTCTTTGTGATCCTGTCTGACCTTGTGGTTATGGAGTTTTACCCACTTGATTAGCATGCACTTTTGTCACCGACAGTTTTGGAATCCTAGATGCAAATGGCACATGGCAGAGTTTGGCTTGTCAGCTTAGCTTGATTTACAACCAAGATGATGTTGTAATCTTTTTTGTTGGTTGGTGCTCTCTGTTTAAAACACCTGTTTTGAGAATAATCAAAGCTTAGGCAATTTTCTTTTATTCACTCTACTCCTGTTTTTTCCACGGGGTATTTTCTCTTCGGTAACTGCTTACGTAGAATAATTCAAGGTGCAACTGATTTAATGAGATAGCTAGCATTATAACAGCTTGAAACACGCACACACACACACACACACACACACACACACACACATGCTTAAGTGAAAGGAGAAGACTTGAGGTATTATCTCTCTGTAGTCTTGACCTTGCTTGTTTTCTTGGTCCATCCTCCCTAAGCGACTGCAGATGCAAAGGTGAAGTCAGACCATGGAGATACATGGGTGATATGATGCACATTTATGGAATAACAAAATGACAAAAAGCCACCTAAAAGCAGATAAATGGCTATACAGTATGGTGTACAATGGGAATTAAACGCATGGGGCAGCTGGGCTCTTATCTGAACGAAACCCAGCAACAAAGGAGTGCTAAGACTAAGAGGCTTGATGCATGGGAAAGCCATGGGCCAGCCATTGTGACTGCCCTTCTGCTGAGCAAATAGTCCAAACTGTTCATTCCCCGTCTTCCATTCTCTCGCCGCCACATTGTTTGTGTCCTTGCATTTCATTCAGCAAGGAAGATTGCTCTCAGGCCCAGTGAGCAAACAGTCCAGAAAAGAGCCGGCTATCTTCTCCTGTTCCCAGGAGAACTAGCATTTTGATTTGGGCTCCAAGCTGTCAGAGGATTGGAGAGTTGATGTCAGGGTGCCTGAATTAATTGCTTTAAACCAAGGAGGGGCTAACTGCGTTTATCACCAACTGCTCACTAAAATCCGTTGTAACAGTTAGATGTTTCCTCTAGATGCTGGCTTTCTGCTTGTTAGACATTTTGTATTGGATACAGTGTGCAAGATTTTTTTTTTTATTATTCATTTATTTTTTTGCAATTAAGATTAATTTCAGTGAAGCCCACAGTAGTGCATTGATAGGAGATGAAACAAAACCCATGCATATGTTCAGTGCTTTGTTTGCTCCATCATTGGTTAGCGTTATTATTTTCAATTGATCTGATATAGATATATAACAGAAATATTGGACAACATAGCTAGTGACATAAATCTTCGGAAAGCACTAGACTGCAAGCTTAATTCAGTATTTCTTGCCAAATAAAGTACCACTGCATTCATACGCTGGTATATGTCTTAATATTTGATTCTCATTAAATATAATTTTGTACCTCTTCCTTCTGGCAGTAGAGCATTTGCATTTTCAAAACATTGGGGATTTTAACCACACCATCATGGAAACCAGGTATTTAAAAAGCCTACCACTTTGCAAATGCTCTTCTTATAAGCAAACCCTATGTTATAATTAATCTTTCTCCTAGTCTAACTCATCCGCACCGTTCAAAAGGATTCATCATGTTGGACTAGTCTCTAATAATGCACAGCTTTGCATGTACAGATGACTTATTTGCATTGGTATAGTAACAGAACAGTCTTTGGGATAAGTGACCTTAATAGTGGGTTGGTCCGCTTAAGCCCCAGATACACAGTTATGGTAATGGTTGGTAAGCCTAAACTGAACAGTACCTCAAATGCTTTGAGATATGCTTTGTCTTTTTATTTTCTGGCAAATTTTTTCTTTTTTTTTCTTTTTTGCATGATTGTGCCTAACCACAAAGTTTGCCTGTTTATGTAATGTTTAGATTATATTTCAGTGGCCGATGCTCTGAATGATAGTAATTGAGGCATGTTAAACATGCGTTGCTCCTTTTACACAGCACAGTCCTTGACAGATTCTGTTCTAAGTCCACGCAGGAGGTCTTTCTTTTCACTGATGATAAATCTACTTCCCCAACAATACTACCTACACTTAATCTGACAGAAAATTGAATTAGTCTGGCCACTATGTCACTGTCAGTGGTAAGCTGACGCGGGTTAAATTGTGTGTGTCTGGGGAGCACTACCCTGTAGTATCTATAAGTAATCTCATCTCTGGGCTTTTAACAGTGCTTTATTCACACATTAATCTTGGCATGATGAATGATCTGTACCATTTATATTGGATTGTGTTTGGGTTCATGCAATGTGAGTAAAGGAATATAGAGTAGGTGGTAGGGCTCTTTTATTACAGTAGCTCATGTTCTCTTTAAATTGGGCACTTGGGCACATTTTGGAGTTCTGAAAGCAATTATGCTGTTGTTATTTAATTTTGATTTGGATAAAGGAGACATAATGAATTCCAAACTATAAAGAGTATAGACATATAGAATAGATCAGTAGAGCAGCATAATATTTGGGCTGAATTAAATATCTAGACATAGAAGTATCTAGTCTAGAGTACCTAGATTAAACGTTTATACACACACACACTCACACACACACATATATATATATATATATATATATATATATATATATATATATATATATATATATATATATATATATATATATATATATATATATATATACATATTAGTAAGATTCTAAGAAAGGGATTTAGACTTGATTTTCTGCCCAATTCTAAATAGAAAGAGGTTCAAATGAATATTGCATAGCTATTCCTGCCATCCTCTCAACTACAAGCTCTTTGCTGTCCTAGAAAATGCTGGAATCACCTCAGCGACACACCCGTCTCACGTACAATAAATTGGACAAGCTCTATCTCCGCATAACCTATTGCCTCTACATTTCTGCATTGGGAACACATGCAGGACAAAAATTTGATTTGCTTTTGTTATTCAGAGAATCACACTGGGGCATCTGGGCTTGTTTGCCTTTAGCAGGAAATGGAGATTGGTTTGGGCTTCTGAATGAATTGCTGGCACCTGTGTTTATTGCTTTCATTAAGATTTAATGAGTTGAGTGTCCTTCCCAGTGACTTAGTCTTGAACTGTAGACTTTAACCAGAGGAAATGTTGGATGAGGGTGAGAACTACTGGAATCTATACTATACATGTGTGTATGTATATGTATGTCTGCACATGGGGAATGGACAAACATGAGCCAGCAATTTTGGCAAATATGAATGAAAACCCTTATGTATCGCTGTATGTAATTATCTAGTTTACATATAAACAATGATTAATTTATGGACATATAAAAACTTGTCTTTGTGAGAGAAAGTACCAAGTAGGAATTTCACACTATTCTGTTAGAGCACTGGGAACACACTATTGACCTCTGTTGCATCCCTAGCCTATTTCCGCTACCTTCCATCTGGCTCTATACAGCCTCAGTAGGAAAACAAATAATTATGTGAATTTGTTAACTGGGTGTCATATTCATTTGAGGGGGAAAAGATTTCCTGAGAATTTTAAAGCACAAATATACAAAAAAATATATTAAGTTTTGCAAATTTTGATTATGGTCATTTACATTCATCAATTAAATACTCTAAATGCATCTAAAGTGTTTCTTTTATACCAACATTATTTTCTTTCAATTTCTATCTAGAATCACAGTATAGTCAGGCAACAAGTCACTGTCCAGCACACACCTGTTTTGATGTATATGAAACACCATTACACTTTCCTGATCTGCTGGTTACAGCCTTTCCAGCACCCCAATATGCTCCTATAAAGTTGAATGCCTGATTCCACCACACATGCTGATACCTGACATGCTTGTGCCATGCGAAAAGTTGCCAGATTCAAGGATTCATGGTACATGGCACTTCAAACTATACGCCATATTAACCATCACACTGCACGTTTCCATTGATCTGCAAAATGTTATATTAATTTGTAATATATTAAAGGCCCTGATTCTGTTGTCCATTTGATAACATACTAATTTCCACAATATGATGTTATTACTATATAGGCTATTCTATATTCCCCTCACCAAAATCTTGTATTTAATCATGCATTTAACTGTAAGATTAGATACATGTCCTTGGTCAAAAAAAAATCAATTGCAGTAGTGCTATAGTGATGTAGGCCTATACATAGGTACCCTGATAATAGACACAATTATTGATGTTTGTCTATGGAAGGTTAAAATGAGATAAATCAGAAGCAGAGTATTGTAATGTATGTGTTTTCTGGCTACATGTTAATATGTCTATTATTGTAGTTATAGTATAACAATTAAATCTCTTAATATTATTTATACATTCTAATTTTTTTCATAATAATGTATTATTCTTGGTATCATACGTAGTAGAAGTATATCTATATGCCTTTCACTATTAGCCTATAAAGGCCATAAATAGAAGATAATAACATTACAATACAAAATAAATAATTTTGATAAAAGAATATAAATAACCAGAATGTTTCTAAATTAATATAAGACGGCATATAGGTCTACACAGCAGAAGCAAACGTATAAGCCGATGTCATGTTTTATTGTTTATTTGGCACACACAGCTAAGAAAAGTAATAGATATATACATGTTCATCGCAGTGTATACTTGTGTTATTAAATACATTTCGTGCGTCTCGGAGCCGTGTGGGAATCGCCGCTCTCAGAGAAAATGCCTTTTCCAACTCGTACTGACTTTGTGTTCTTTTAATATACTGTGGGGCAGCAGCTTTACTTTGCTGTGCTGTGGGGATTAAGAGCATTTGGTGTAAGGGAGAAGTTAAGTCGGGCTGCTGTGTCGTTCCTGTCGCAGCCGCGGCCTAAAAGCCGCTTTAACGCCGGTAAGATGGCAGCGCGCCGTTTCCCTGGATACGATCTACTTGGGTGTTCTGAACTTTAGGCTAGCACAGCGCCAGATTGGCTCAGCGGGTTACGTAAGACACTGAACATCGCAAAGGTTTTATTGCCTGGTCCTAAGTCACTCATCACAAGTTGTGTTATCGGTCATATTGATACCATTTCCATGGTTTGAAAGCCCAAGTGGATTTATATTATAACTTATTTAGTATAGAAATGCTGAATATAAAGAAAATAGCCTGTAGCTCACTACACTATACTTGGGCCAAGAAAATAGGCGACTAGGCGAAGTTAAAATATATGGTGCAAACACCAGGCCACTTATGATGACCCCAACTTCTGACATCGGTTCTTTGAGGAGTTTGGGAAATATAGTTCAAATGTTTAGTACTTGAAGACTTTCATATTGCAAAGAAACGCGAGAAGCGCTTTTATTAAGTGTAACCCGATTAAATGGATTTCACAGTAAGGATAATTAAGCCTAGCGGTCTCTTTGATAAAGGTTATGTTAATTGGCATGATTGATATGCGCTTAGAAACACAACAGCCGCCGTCAGATATTTTATTCCCATTTCTACATTGATTTGTTAACTTACATTTCCAGTGAAGACACTCCATTTACTGGAGCTGTAAAGAGTTCTTGACTTTGTGACTTTTATTATTATTATTATTATTATTATTATTATTTTATTATTATTATTATTATTATTATTATTATTATTATTATTATTATTATCATTATTATTATTATTGTTGTTGTTGTTGTTGTTGTTGTTGTTGTTGGTGGTGGTGGTGGTGGTTTTTAATATTTATTAATAGGATAATAATAATAATAATAATAATAATAATAATAATAATAATAATAATAATAATAATTATTATTATTATTATTATTATTATTATTATTATTATTACTATTATTAAGTACAATAATAATTATTATTAGTTGTGGTATCGTTTTCATTATTTTATTTGTTGCCGTTTATAAAATGTAAAAAGTGATGCTAAATAAGTGATCAATTAAAACGACTTGCATTATTTGAAAATCATGTGAATTGTTTCTCAGCATGTGCAGCCTGCAGTTTATAATACTTAGAAGCTGTAATATTTACAAAGGTTTCAGTCACTTTATTATTATTATTATTATTATTGCTTTCTATTAGGCCTACTTCCCAATTCCAAAAGGCGTATGACTAATTCCAGTATCCTAATTAAACCATGAAGTCGGTAGACTACTATAATAATACTAGGCTATACAAAATATATTTTTTTTGCCTTTTTGTCGATGGTCTGTGGCTCGTTCCCATTTATGCCTGAAGTAGGTGAAGTAAACCAGGTGTGTACTCAGCCTGCAAACCTGACTGCAATACACATTAGAGGTAATTACCGCATTTTGCTCCTGACTATCTCTGCCACGAGTTTTAGTTATTATAGCATATGAACCATTGCGCAACCTCTTGCAAATGACGAAAACATCAATACCATGACCGCACGTGGTAATTATTTCGAGAAACTGTCTTACACGTTAAGTTTCGTTAACGCTGCTTATCGTTTAAATCGCTTAACAATGGAAAATATCAACCACTCAATCAGTCTACACAGAACTCTAGGGGGTCGCCGTGGATAGTGCTGGCTCTTACTCGCACGGTGGAGAGAGCGCATTTCTCCCGCATTGTGAATGAAGCGCTTCATCTTTCAGCTGAAGCCGCAGTCTGTCGGCAGCAAGTCGCGCGAGAGAAAAGGCTCCAGTAAGTCTTGTTACAATCCGCGAACCGTATCTCTTAAATTCGAGGGGCGAAAAAACCTCCCGCGTTTCCGAGTTAAATGCAACCCTTCGAATGTAAACCTCAACATGCCGTCCAAGTGTGTGGAAATGGGCTGTGAGGGCATGATCTGCTCCTACCTGTAAGCTGCTGTAAAGGAAAGGCGTGAGAGTCCGTTGCTCGCCCGATGCCTTCTGCAAAGTGCTCCAGGCACAGCGGCATTTATTTGAGCTCAAACTCTGCCACTGTTGACTTTAGCGCAAAGCAAAGATTTCGCTGCCCAGCTAGTTTAAAAAAAATGATTATTTTTACAGCGATATCGATCTGCGCGCTATAAAAATTCAGCCACGCATTAGGTCTAAATCTAAAATGAGGGGGCCTAAATTTAATATCCGTGCAAATTTACCCAGAAGTGACGTGCCTCCATTGAAAGTTTACAGTCTTGCAATTTGATGGTCCATGTACACATCCTATATATGTATTAATACCATATTTTCATTGTTTACCCGATATTATTTATTTGCAGATGAGCAGTAGACCTGTAGTGAGCGCAGAAACTGATCTAAAATATAAACCGGCTTCTGACCATATTTCAACTGTCATATGTAACTGATTAGGAACTTTATTTTCCTGTAAGGCACTAATATAATGTCAGTGAATTATGAAATCTGTTCAGACGAGTTTTAGTTGACTCATTGAGTGCGTGCTTCATGGACTGTAAACAGGAAAAAGCGCATTAGAATATGTGCAGTGTCCAGCACAGTGTCCAGCCGCAGAGTGTCAAGAAAAATAAAGCAACAAAAAGTGTCAAATAAAGTATGTGTAAATAAATTACACATTTAAAGTCATTCAAAATGACTGCTGCATGCAGGTCTTGTAAAACGAGTCACAATGTCAAAATTGCAACAAAATTACACCTGTCACATTTTACAGATGGTTGTTTCCTCTCCACCTCTCTTTAGCATCAGTAACTATCAAGCAACAATGTCTTCTACTTCTACTGATTACTTACTTATGTTGTTGTTGTTATCATCATCATCATCATCATCATCATCATCATCATTATTATTATTATTATTATTATTATTATTATCGTCGTCGTCCTCTCGTTGTTGTTACCATTGCCATCATTTATCAGGCAACGTGAAACCCTCCACCTCCAACAAATATGTGTTAAAAATACATTTTGAGTAGGCCTATATGTATGTATGTGACTGTAAGCATGTATAATAGAAAATAATACCATAAATATAATATAATGGTTATACTAATAATATTATATTAATGTTTAATGTTGTAATGTTTTGTTTTTGTGAAGAAAAAAAAACCTGTTGAAAGGGAATTTCCTTTTCAATACCATTTGTTTGTTGAAACACCTGTTTTAATTCCTTTTCTAATTTCTTGCATAGCTCCTCTGAAATCTCTTCAGTCCTCCAAGGTTTATTTATCTGGCTAATTGGCTGTGGAAAAAGAAATCCCAGGAGACTGGTTTGCACCACACTCACACTAGCCTATATGTCTATCTACACATTTAGAGATAATCAATATTATAAACATGGGCTGTAGCAATTCCAGTACTTATATTTACGTCTTGTTCATTTTAAGTTGTTGGAGTTTTTTTGTTTGTTTTTTTTTTGTGGGGTTTTTAATGTATTTACTAGTTCAGTTACGCGTTTAATTCATAAACTGAAATTACATTGCGAAATGGCCTGAAACCTAAATGAATAAATGGGTTGTGGTTACTTCGTAGGACGATCATAAAGACATGCGAGAATGATTTTGATGAGCAAGAACCACATTTTGAAACATCTTGAAAATTCAAATAACACTTTAATATATATTCTGTTCTCATCATTGTCTACAAGAATACACATTTACAAGCCATAAATAATGTTTTCACAAATGAATGAAGAACAGTTCCTCCTTTTCATTTGTTTGAGATTCCCAGATTCAGATCAGCTGTATTTTTGGTCCATTTTCAAAGCCATCAAGCAGAGTTCGTCACATTCATTTCTTCACATTTTTTATTTTATTTATTTATTTATTTTTTTACAAAATAATTACTAATAAACGTGACCACTAAATTAACGTAAAACGTCAAAAAAAGAGAGTCCAGAATACGTATACACAAAAAGTCATTTTTACAAATGTACAAACACGTGAAGAGTTCCACTAGATTAGGATGAGTTCATGATGGGTCTCGAGTACACGCCTTGGTAATAGGACGTGTCCGCTCCTAAAGGCGAAGAGTCGAAGCCCGCTTTCGCCGCCATGGAGCCCATTGAGAGCGCGCCGGCCATCGGCGAGCTGTAGCCGTAGTGCATCACCTGCTCGTACGTTTTCAGGTCCATTTTGTGGTGATGCTGCTGCTCGGACGACATAAGGTTGTTGATGGAGAACGGGTGGTTGAAAGCGTAGTGATGATCCGGCTTCAAGTGCGCGTCGTGCGCGAGAACCGCGTGGTGCTGCGCCATTAGATGCTGCTGCTGCTGCTGCTGTTGTTGGTGGTGCTGGGAAACTGGTGAAGTGGCGCTGTGCTCTGGACTCATTCCCGGGTTAGACTTCAGGTCGGAAAGCGACCTTTTGTGCTCGCTGACGGAGGAGTTAGAGTGCGGAGACTCATTGCCGTTGCAGCTTTCAGAGCTGCTGTGTGAACCAGGTTCGGACGACTTCCGGCCAGATTCCTTGCTTGAAGATTTTTCGCACTTGAAGCGCTTCTGGCGCCGCAAGTAACAGCCGTTCTCAAACATGTTGCCCGAGTCGGGGTGCAGGGTCCAGAACGAGCCCTTTCCGGGCTTATCGGGCGAGCGAGGCACTTTAACGAAGCAGTCATTGAAGGAGAGCGAGTGGCGGATGGAGTTCTGCCAGCGCTGCTGGTTCTGTCGGTAAAAGGGGAACAGGTCCATGATCCACTGGTAGATCTCACTTAGGGTGAGCATCTTGCTCGGAGACTGCTGGATGGCCATGGTAATCAGGGAGATATATGAATACGGCGGCTTGGCGTGCGTGTAGCTCCTGCGGTACGTTTTTGGGTCGCGGGATCGGTTGATATTTGACTGGCTATACATGGGGCTCATGGCATTCATGTTCGTATAGGATGTCAGGGCGTTCATGGAAGACGCTTGAGCCGTCATTGGGCTCATGCTGGGGCTGAGTGCAGCGCTCATACCCGTCATGGCCGGGCCCATACCCGCCATGGCACCTGCGCCCGGAGACATGCCAGTCATGGAGGGGCTCATGCCCGTGTTCACGTACGACATGTTCATGGTGTTGGCCGTAATGTTCGCGGCTGTGCTCATTCCAGACATGCTCATGTACGTGTTCATAGAGTTCATTCCCAGTCCCGTGTTCATGTTGCCGACCGAGGTATAACACTAAAAAAGGGGAAAGAAGTTTTTATTAAAGTCTTATTATTATTAGCAGTAAGCTATGCAAACATGCATATAATTTCAAACATGAAAATATAAATTAATTTCAATCTCGTTTACGCTTTAAAATATGTTGTTTTGGGTTTTATTTCATTTAATGTTGAGTTTAGAATCTCAACAGAAGTAACCTTTTTAAGCTAATGCTAAAAATAAAATATGGGCAAAATTGTTAAAATTCACCAAGCTAGACCACCACTTAGAAGTTAAACTAAATCTGAACATTCGTTTGTAATTAAATAAAAGTTTCTTCTGAATGTGTGCTAAAATATTATTGCAGTATACAGATATGTATACATAAGGGTCCATGCCTGGAAGGAAGTTTGTATTTCGTGTCAAGCCCAAGTTTTGTTAGGATAGTGCAGCGCATCGAGATGGGGGAGGATTTGGAGGCGCCTCAAGTCAATATTTGATCTCAAAGTTAATATTATCTCAGGGCTAATATTGAGTTGTATAAAACGAAATCGGCTTTCCATGAGGAGAAAAAAAACTATATACATATATATTTAGGGTGCTCTACCTACCTCAGGCTCTCCATAGTAGGTGCTCCAGTCCGCGTGTTCGTGTCCTTCCATTTTGACAGCCCCGAGCATCCTGAAGTTTCCGTTCAGTTTTTAGAGGGTTTCCCCAGACAACAGCGTCCTCGCCGGTGGCTGTTCGGGAACCACAAGGATCCTCGTGTTCTAGTCGCGCTCTCCTGTCAAGGGCTGGCGCATGTGTGCGCACTTGTGAGTGGGAGCGTGTATGTGTGTGTATGTATGTGTGAGTCAGCTGCAGGCGCGCTGACGGACGCTGAGAGGCGACTGCTGAAGACTGGAGTTCAAATGACGCCTGCTGTTGCGTGTTAGCGCTGTGATATAGCCGTGTGCGCCGGGCGAGCCTCCAATCCCTTCTTCACTCGGCCCTATTTGAATAATCTGCTCACACCTAGGCGCGAGACTTCGCCGCGTTGCCCCCCTATTGTACACCTGCGCCACTCCAAAAGAGCAAGCGTCCATATGAAAAGATTCATTATAAGCTAATCTTATTGTATTCCAACAGAAGAAAAAAGGAGGGGGGGGCGAGGGGGTGGTTAAAGCCACTTTATCACGCGCAGATAAAAAAAAAACTGACGTTACACCTAACCTTTAATCAGGCTTTATTCATGTTTTAACAATTGTTTAAATCACAGTCCGATGTTTTTAAACCATCTAAATTGTTTCAGAATAAACTGTCCTTCATAAACATAACATTTATCTTCATAGGTGTTTTTTTTATTCTTCTTTATAGGTGTTTGTTCTTCGTAGGTGTTTCTTATGAGATTTTTGGAAGCTATTTAGTGTATTATTTTACACAGAAAATTCGGTTAAGCAATGCACTTTTAAAAAGAAACACACAATACACCTATTGATTAAAAAAAAAAATTTAGAAACCAGAAAATTTTTTTTTAAAATTTAGTAACCAGAAGCTAAGTGGGTACGATGTGACAAGGTGAATGAAACTGTTCAAATCTGTTCCCAGTTGTTGGATTATAGGTTTGTTTACGCGCGCGCTAATGGTATGGTAGTCTAATAACAGGACGAGATTTGCTAATGTAAGAGCTCACTCTTAGCACACAGGTCATCCGTGTTGATTCTGCAGCGCGCAGTGGCGCGATTTGATTGCCTTCACTAAACAAAGTAGCCTAACATTTATCCAAAGTGTTTGACTATACACAAAATAGGCGAATCACACAGGCGAATGCTGATGCTCTTGTTGGTAGGGCAAATTGTGAAGACCCTTGAGTTTGACAAATTCAGTCTCACTTAGCCCGCTTATTAGTAAGAACAATAAAAGCCATTCCAAATGAGACATTTTACATCAGCTCAGAGCTAATATTTGTAAGCAAAAGGGAAGGGATCAACATTTCAGAATATTCATTTGTTAATGTTTGAAATGTCTATAATCTGTTTCAGGATTGATCTTGGCCTATCATGTGTACCTAAAGACTTATAAGTGATGCCACAGAGTTTGATGGCGCCCCCTTTTGGTGTCAGGATTTAGTTACCTGCTTAACATCAAGTCACCTATGTGTTTTTGCCGAACTGTTTGCTAAAACTAAGCAGCATGAGGACATAGACGTTTCTACGCATGCATCTGATGCAATGTAGGCTCATTTTTGAATAACTTCCGCATGGCTTCTGAATAACGCGTCCATGACAGCATTAACATTAATGCCAAGGTGTTTGGCACGTGCCTGTGCAGCAGTGTTATCGTTCCGTATCTGTTTGATTGCGTATTTGCGTAGCGCAGGCGCACAAATGTCAATATAATCTCAGAGTTTATTTGGACCTATGTGTAATGTGTAAACGGCGCAGAGGGTGACGGACACTCAGACAGCGCAAAAAGCCAAACCCTACCAGCCTGCCCCTAGTTTGATAGACTGCCAGAGTCTCCTGATATCGAGGGCAACATATTTACCACTGTTTCAGTAAATTCTAAATTTATATCTAATTTACATATATGAACGCTTCCCTTGTAATCCGCCTAACATAACACTGCAGTAAAATCAGCCCAACTGACCAGGAAAAAATCACTCTGTGTCCATGGATTGGACAAACCTGAAGATGCACACATGACTATGTCTATATCCCAAACCAAACACCAGACTATATGCTAGGTTGCATGACTGCCATATTACAGTTTAGTAAAGGTGACTTTGTATATAAATGGCTTAATTCACATTTTAGTATGAACCTTTTCCTGTGGATTGATATTTTTAACCAGAACCAGTGTACTCACTTTAACATGAAAGCATTTCATAAAATGGTACTTTACATATAGACTACTTTATGATCACATACACAACTAGTAACCTTTCTGTTAATTATTATTTTAAATATTTTTTTTAACTTTTGTACTCAAATATTAAGAAATTATAAAGCACAATGTACAGGCTAATATAGTATAAATTATTGATTAATGTCATATTGGCATGATAAACATTACCATAGAATTCAGTCATATCTGCGGAATTAACATTTAAAACATTCACATACATATGGTGACTACTTCACGGTCAGTGACCAGGTGTGTATTATAGAGTACTTTTGGAATATTTTGCTTAAAGTTAATCATTCATGAACGTGGTACAGATTGTGAGCACACTCAGTAGTGAAGGTCACTTTTTTGTATTTGATGAAAACGAAAAGGACTCTATCTTTGAGCAAACAGAACACGTTGGAGTTATGGTCTATACTTGGTGCCTGATTTACTCTGAACCAGAGGCAGCATATGGCAGGTGATTCCAGCCTTAACTGGAGACTGCGTGTGGAAGAGAATTAAGACAGCAGAGTGTATCTTACCAAATCAATTTATTTAAGCATTTTTAAAAAATCACTTTCATTTATTTGGTTAAGTTTGTCCTTAAGGTTTTTGTGGGTGTTTTCCCCCCTTCTATGCTTATATATACTGCGGCTCATCCGTCATCTATTTGAATTCTTTCTGTGTGTTGCAATGCACAATCACAGTGGGTGATGTCTAAGTGATCCTACTCAAACTCATACATTAGGGCCTTTATTCCAAACAAATATTGCCTTGGGATCTCTAAACACTGACCTGCATTCTCCCTATTGTAGACCTAAAATCATGTTTCAGATCGCAAAGAGGTCAGGTTATATTTAAGCTTCTAAAAACGCTTGACATGACCTTTCATGAAATGCAGGTTACATTTTTCAACAAAGCTACAAAAGTCAGCACAGGTTGGGGGCAGGTTCAAACTTAGCTTTTTGGAGGACCTCCAGCAGTATCAAAACCAGTCCAGAGATCAATGTTCAGAGCAAAAACAGAAATGCATTAGTGGCTATTTATATTTAAGTAGCGATTATATATATATTACTATTTCATTTGAAGTTTAGCTATGTGGTATGATACATCATTTTTGTTTATGTGTTTAAGTTTATATTGCAGATTGTAAGATGGTGGGTGATTGTATAAATGTTTTGTCAAGTCACTCAGTTTTTGTTTGATTAGTTTATATTCAGCCTGAAATCTTGAAAGCTGAATTCCTCTGACACCTGTGATTCTACAGATTATCTGCACTGGTTCAATGTATTTCTCACTGGCATCTTACTGTCCTGGGAATCTTGCATCGTTTTATGCATATCAGGGTCTCTGTACAAGCTAGGTGGGAGGCGCAATTCAAATTCCCTGCTGTTATTTGCAGGAATGTGTTACTTAGAGTCTTCACTTTCAAAGCACAGCTTTCTGTGCTTTGAAACTTAAACAAACCTCGAACCAAGTTCCTGCTGTAAGGTTGGTTTGCTCTGTATCAGTGCTCTCCACCACAATAAGAAAGGGCCAATGGGTTAAGCTTGTGATTCGTCAAAATAAAATTAATAACTGCACCCTCTTTCTTCTGGAAGGTAATGGAGAAGTGTTTGCTGTGCAGGCCCTGTGGTGACAGTAAACATTCCGGAGCGGTGCAGGAGTTCGGCCTGGCTATTATCCAGCACAGCTGTGACAACGGCTGTTGGCTGCAGGTTTGTGGCCGGCCAAAGCGTATTTACCTGGAAATGAATCTCAAAAGTAGAGTGACGGGGAATGCACACAACCCTGACTGGATGGAGGGAGGAAAAAAGCTCAGGGCAGCCATTGAGGTGTCATTCACAGCCAGAGGGGTGGTGCAGAAGTTATTGCACAGAGGCCCATTGGGTCTGGGTGCAAACAGTGGCGTAAATGGGCTAAGGATTTCCTCAAATACGCACCTTTTTGATATTGAGAAGTATTCGCCGGGGAATGCCCTGCATTAGGGTCCTATGTGGTCTGTATCCAGGGGCGGCCGCAATACACTCCCCTTGTCATGCTAAAAAGACTTCAGCGTAGTCATGCATACCACAAACAAGGTGCCAATCCACATCCATTCCACAGAGCATGACAAGGAAATGTAGAGCTGAAGGTACAAAATCAAGCAGCTCTTAACTGGAGCTTGATTGAACCTGATGGATGAAAGTTTGGATGAAAAACAACATTAAAAGGGCCACAGGAGAAAGAGGAAGACTTGCAATACACTCAAGTTTAATACAGTTTAATTCTCTTCCATGCTTGACAAACTATTAGCACTCAGGCACAAAATGGTTTGGATTATATCCGTTATTTTAATCCATGCATTTTAATGTACACCACAGCAAAAGTGCAATATCATATAACCCTTCATTGTTATGCATCAACGAGGGAAACGCAAAGTCAACACACGTTTTAATTACAAACTGAAAGCAATTAAATGTGATGGCAAGCGTCAGTATGCTAATTAAGCCGTGTGCTCCCGTGGGAAGAAGAGTTCTTAAATATTACCACCATCAATCCCGATCCAGAAGCAGGAGCTGCCATCGTTCACACTCAGCTGACACATTTTCACTTCTCAGCTGTCACCTCTAAAGAAAACACAGGTCTGAGTGAAATTAATTCATTAGTGAAAGTCATTTAACTGTGGTGACAGGAGGTAAGCTTGCTGTTAACAGAAGGTTAAAGTTATTTTTCTCTTTTCCTTTTTTAATAGAAGAAGGATGAAATCACTGAAAAAGCGATTACAATAGGACCTGAAGGAATTAAATTACAGATAAACATGAGTTAATATTGAGTATGTTTATTAGTTGGTTTAAAATTTAGTATTTTGACACATATTACCGAAGTGATCATTATCTGTCTGATTTTAAATACAAAAATTTGAAGGCTGAATAAAATGTGCTGTGACAGAACATGTATGTGTTTAGTGTAGAAACATCAAGGCAACAAAGTCCATATTAGGATTAACAACAGCTACATGCCAGACCTGTTTAACATGTGCTAGATAAAACTAGCAAAAATAATAGAATAAGCAAAACAATTCATATATAGATCATATGGAATCATTCTGTCCCTATGGCTGGACCTCAGAGTGGAACATTACAGACAGTTACCTGATGCATCTTTTGCACATTCATATACATGTGGACAGGTTTACATTAAGCTTAGGAAATGTTTGTTTTTTTTACAAAATGGTCTTACGGTTACAAACTGAACAATTTAATTTAATTGAAAAGTTAAGAAGGTTAGGGTTAAAGCTATTTAAGAGGGTTTTTTTTCCCATTCATATGATAAGAACAACATCTGGCCACTTGTTTGAATTACTAGATTTGTCACGTGATAAGGTTCTTCTCTCAAGCAATGTTTCTGGATTTTTTAAACAATAGTTAAGTATACTATTATTCTCTAGCCATGTATTTTTTTTTATTAAGAATCTAAAAACTGTAGATTTTAACTTTAAAAAATCTAATCTTTTCAGGACACGATGCTTAAAATATTGTTCAAAAATCTTCAAATAGTCCTATCTCTGATTCCTAGGTTCTCTTAAGAATCTGCTCACGTCTCAGTTCTACATCAGTCAAAAGACATTTCACTGTTCCCCATTTTCCATTGTTCTTTATATTTGTTCTCCAGCTGGCTTATCTGTAGCCTGATGGAGTGATGGCAAGTTTAGGATTACTGCAGTCACCATGACTGCTGACCTGCGTCTGCATTGCTCAGGCACAACCAAGACCATCCATTTCACAGCTCCTAAAACATGCCCTTTCCTTGCAAAACCAGATATAATTTTATTTAGCAGTTCTGCTTATTATAACGTATGTGCTGATTTATATGAGTCCCCTTTTTCCTAAAAAAAAAAAAAAAAAAAAAAAACTTCATCTAGATCACTGACTGGAATTCTAGAGATTGCTGACTGGAATCTCATTGCCTCTCCTGATGACACATCCATATGTAGATGTCCAGTTGGTTAAGTTCACTGAAAAGCAGCAGGGGAGCGCAAGACATCCTCAGTCCTCTTGCCATCCCAGCCTATAATTCCCAAAGGCCTCTCAGCCAGTCGGCACATCCCATCAGTGACCAATCTGTGTTTACTTACTCGGAAAACCCTTGGCAGGGGAGCCTATGAATTCAGGCTCAGTTTTACAAGCCTTGACAGCTAACAAGCTAGCCTGCTAACAAGGAGGCTCCAGTGATGCTGGCCACTCAACAGATTAGCACCTCATCAGCCTCCTGTGGCTACGGACAAATATGGCCTTCCCACCCATAAAATACAATAGGACAGTCAGCGATAAACAGCGCCTCAGTAGGGGTCCAGCTCCCCCATACTAAACTTCCTGGCCCTTCCCCTTCTCTTAGGCTCAAAGCTGCTAAAGGCACCCGACCCTGCTCCAGTCCCAGGCCTCAATTGCAGAGTCGTGTATTTCAGGTGAGCAAATATTGCCACTTGTTTGAGAGTTCGGTGCCTGCCCCTTTCAGAGGTTGCGTATTGCAGTCACTCAAAGGAAGTAGGTGTGAGGACAAGGGAGCTCCTCTCAACACAGCTGGAGCTGTTCAATCTGTCCAACCATACACCACGTCCTAAACAGCAGCCTCTTTGTAGTACAGGCAAGGATTTCCCTTCCTCCATACACTGTCCCCCATGTGTATGTGTCTATTCTCTTATGCCTTCTTAAATTCCTTCAGATACAACATTGCTGATTGTGTTTTTATTTCTTTTACTTGTGACAGCTAGTAAAGGAGAATTGATCTTGTCAAGCACTTGTTATTTTTGAAGCACCATTGTCTGCAATATGCATTTACAAGGGGTGTCAACAGCCCATCATGACATTAAACTCTCACCTGGGCCTTAATGTGGAGAAAACAATTGGAAGACAAACTGGCCTTGTGTTCCACATGATTCCACATTAGATAAATGGTGTATCCTGACAGCCTACCTCCGTTTACTTTCATTAATGGAGATGTGTATCAAAAGTGAGAGTTTTTATAAGATTTTATAAATCAGGAATGCACTGACATTATGCTCTAGGAAGCCTAGGAAGTCTTGTGCACCTGCTTTGTCTTCGACAGCTCTTTAAAATGTGTTTATGAAATTGAACTTCTGGATCTTTGCAATAAAAACACTGTGGGTTTTCTCCTATAAAAATAAATATCATGAATAGTTCAAGTAAATGAAAATAAACCAAAATGATTAAAAAAAAAAGAAACAAACAAAAAGAACTGGAGATATAGAAGCTAAATATTCTTCGTTTAATTAATAGCAATTAAAATAAGCTTTTACACCAGGAAGGCATTGCACAACAGGCTTGTTTCGGAGTTTCCGAGTCTGCAGTAGAGCATTTCACTCAGACTTAAGTGTTAAAGGTGCCCAGCTGGAGTGGAACTGCCTCAAGAGTCAATCAAAGGAGGCAGTAGGCAGCTCTAGTGGGGGTTCTCCATGAAATACATCCAGCACCACTGCAAATAGCTCTCACCCATCCCAAATCAATCTGCTGCCTGAGCTCGTTTGCTTTTTGTGTGTTTGCTTGTTTGTTGGCTTGTTTGTTTGCCGTAATTCCTGTCGGTAGAGACCGACTCAAGGAGGATCCATCACACAGACCACCCCAGAGCTGACAGGGGACTGCAACCTGATCTGCTGTTCAAGGCCAGACTGGAAGCAGACAGCACCTGACTGTGCACATCTACAGGTTCTTACAGTGCTAAAAGAGAGAGAGAGAATAAAGTCTAGGTGATTAAAATAGCAATGTAATTATAAACATTATGTAATTAAAATCAATATTATATTGCTCTGAACACGTGTCTAAGTTAGTAAAGGGATTTAAATAAGTATATACATATTTGAAATATTCTTAACGCCATGTGTTTTTATGAAATGTTATGGTACTGACAATAAGCATATATAAGGCCCAGAATGCCATCTAGTGGTTAAAAGGAGATCTGCATCACTGAACTGGCAGTTTTAGGCACCTAGTAGTCCAAGACAGGAACGATCTACTTTGAAAACTTGCTCAGCGGATAGGCTTTCTATATGTTGTTTCTAAGAGAATATAGCCTAATGTTGCCTAGTGTTATATTCAATTAAATATATAGGCCTAATGAGTTTCTGTTGTATTTATTGTAGTTTATTTTCCTAAGTTTTCTTTCTTTCTTTCTTTCTTTCTTTCTTTCTTTCTTTCTTTCTTTCTTTCTTTCTTTCTTCTTCATATTATTATTATTATTATTATTATTATTATTATGATTATTATTATTATTATTATTATTATTATTATTATTATATCAGTAGTAGTAGGAAATCAGATGTCTGTTTAATGTTTGTTTTTCCTTCACAGTTTTACTTCATTTTTGTGAATTGTTACTTCATGTGAAGTACTTCATTTTGGGACTCTACACTAGTTGTCCCTCCAGAGTTGGACCGAGTTCCTCTATATAAAATCACATACCTCTAAAAGAAACAGGCCTGAAGCCCATACTATGCCAACATCTGGACTTCATCAGCCATATTTACACAATATGTGCATTTTGAACCAATTTGATCTCTGCATTTCTCTATAATCTCTCCAAATTTAACTGCCAAGTTTTATATCACACATAAGGCTCAATCCACAGTAGTAAATCTTGGCACAAAATCACATGCCTGGGCTCATGGTTTCTTTTATTTTCCTGTATTATCTGTTCAGTTGTTCCTGTAGCATTTGCACAGTTCACTTTCACCACTTTTCACCACTTTTGTGTGTGTGTGTGTGTGTGTGTGTGTGCATGTTACTAGAAATAATTTAATTCATGTGTATGCCTTATGAGATTCCATGGTCTTCCTTTATGGGATGTTTCAGATTTTTGCTGATTTGATTTGCGTTTGATTAATCACAGCAGCCTGTTTACACAGAACCCTTGTCTCAAATCCTATTTGAATTGGGTTGTTTTTTTGTTTTTTGTTTTCATGTGAGATTGCTCTTTACTCCTGATCTGGGACCAGGGCAGTCATGTCCGTCTCCTTATCTAAATGGTCTATGATAAAACTCAGACTTCTCCTCACTTCACAAGCTCGGGTAATGGAATGGGCTGAGAGCCAATTTGTCTGCCAGGTTTTCCTCTCTTCTGAAGATGAGCACTTATCAGCAGACCACGTGGCACGGTCCACATCTTTAAGCCATTTGAAGAGAGAACAGATAAAGCATCTCATTCTGAGTTCAGGCTCAGGGGGATCTTTCTGAAACCCTCTTCAAGTGCTTCTGAATCCACAATCCTTTAATTTAATCTTACAGATGTGTGGAACTGCACCCTTTTAATTGGTTTGATTCAAACAAACTGCTGAATTCCTCTATGTTAAATAGTTTTAAATATAGAACAAATTCTAAAAGACAACTTCTATCTAAACATTGTGATATTATTATTATTATTATTATTATTATTATTATTATTATTATTATTATTATTATTATTATTACGGTTCTATCTTTCATTGATTCATCCCAGTAGAACCTTGTAAATATAAGGTTCACAGTTATGATTTATGTTGTGAAAAGCTGTTTTCAATCTGATAATAAATTTGGTTTAGGAAAAGAGCCTCAACATGCACATGTATGTTCATGAGCAGTGAATATATTCTCTTCTCTCTCTAATTTCTCCTCAGTGTTTGGGGTGGGCCAAGCTGCCAGTGGTTACACAATTGCATCCAGCTGCTGCTAACTGCATGTGACGTGTGCTGCCGCTGTTACCGAGTAGTGAACCTAACCCAGCATGCATGCTGACACGCACACAGCACATGCTAGCATCATATACCATACCTCAGAAACCAAAGAAGTGCTCTTAAAATGTGTGGTCTGATGGCAATAAAGACCAAGAATTTATCAACATCTTTCATGTAAATTCTAAATTACATCGCCCAACCAACAAGTCAGCCATACAACTATAGGGACTAGATGTAAACGCAGAAACATCTAGGATTCAGTGTATACAGTACTTCAGAAATATATTTCTGAAGGTTAACATGACACTTCTGAACTTTGGCTCAGGGATAACTGATCATTCCTCAAAGAAAATTGCTCCAGTTCCCTGAGGAATGAAGAAGCCACTTTGCCCTCCAGAGTTTTTCCTACAGATTTGCTGATGTTTAGATCTGGTAATTGGGGAAGTGATGGAAGACATTCGACTTCAAAATGTACTGTTCAGGAAAATAGTCTAGAAGGTTTTTGCCAGTGTGCATGAAGTAATATTACGGCATATTATCATGCTGTAATACTGAAACATCAACCTCTAAGTTTGTTACATGAAATATTAAATACAGCAATATTGGAAATAATTGAATGGTAGAACTTCCAATACATGGCAAGTCTTTATGTTCATACAGTACTGTGCGAAAGTCTTAGACACATGCAAAGAAATGCTGTAGAGCGAAGACGCTTTCAAAAATAAATAAGTTAAATGTTTCTACATTAATGAAAATACTATAAAGAGCAGTAAACAGTAATAAATGAATGAAACTCAATATTTGGTGTGATGACCCATTGCTTTTAAAAAAAAGTACAATTACTGTAGTTTTATAAGGAAAGGAAGTGTAAGTTTTATTGAGCATCTTGCAGAACAAGACACAGTTCTTCTGGAGACTTTGACTGTCACACTTGCTTCTTATTTTTGCAGAAAAACCCAGCATCCTTCATTATGTTTTTGTTTTTGAAAAGTGTCTCTTACATAATATGCTGCTTTCTTTTCGGACACACAAACATTTTCTATAACATTTAATTTTGTGCTGGAAATCGAATGTCTTGAAATCTAAAATGTTTTTTGTACTGATTCGATATTGCAGAAGTCATAAAATAAAAATAATAAAGTTTTTACTAAAAATAGGGTGCCTAAGACTTTTGCACAGTGTATGCTAATTCTATATTAACATATTATGTCTATAAATGAGTCAAATGCTAATGTATTAATTTAACTCGGGTATGCAGAGGTACATAATGTATGCATTGTGACTGATGTAAAGCACACAAGTTACTATGCAAAAGTGCTAGTGAATTGTCTGTAGCCAATAGGTAGACTTTTACCATATTTGTTTTTAAAAATGGAAATTGGGGCTTAAAAACACAAATGTAAAATTATAAAACAATAATTAATAACTGAAGATTATGAATAGTTAAGATTAAAGAAATCTAGTTTCAGGGCCATAAGCATTTATAACATACAGGTATGAGTTTCAATCATGAAATGCGAACTGGTATAATCATTTAATGTGATGAATGTCATACATAACAATAACATTTTAACTTTATCATCATCATTATTATTATTATTATAAATGAATATAGTCTAGAACCAAAGGCTGTTGTTATTGGTTCTAACCTAAGCTTGTGGTGTTGAAAAAGGATGAGGATAACATCAGCTCATATCATTTTCCCCACTGCTCTGTGGTCCAGGTTTTGTGCATCAAAGATCCTGAATATTGGTGGTTTACAAACTGGTTGTTCTGAGGTAGTAGTTTTGTAGTTATCTTTAGTTATACAAATCATTGCTTTCAATGTTTTCATCATTTGCTAGATTTGTTCCGTGGCATGATAAATAAGTGGAGCAAGTGACTGAATACTGTCAGTTGCCTCATGCTGCTTAAAGATGCTAAACCAGAGACTGTCAGCCCTCTCGCGTTCTTCCACACCAACCCTGGCATACCATGTCTTCATGGGGCTTGCATTGTGTACAGGGACATTGTCATGCTGGGACATGTTTGGGTGCCTTAGTTCCTGTGAAGGGAAGACATCCTATACAATTGTGTGTTTCCAGCTTTGTGACAACAGTTTGGGGAAGATCCACATATGGGTGCGATGGTGTCCACATGCCTTTGGCCAAAGAGTGTTTTTCAGTCCCTAAATCATGAAACACAGACCCCCACACATGAAGTAGTGCATTTAATTCTTTATGTACTAAAATATACAAAAAACTCACACCTGCCAATCCAGTGGCAACATGAAGTAATGATTATATGGATCCAGAGGAGCAAACATGCCCTCCTCTCCCAGACAAAGTGATGGAAAAACTTCCATCTCATGCAAACTTTAAAAGCAGTCAAATTGATCTGCTCAAAATGGCTCCTTATTCTGTGCTATGGCAAACCTTGAGAACAGAGTGTGTACTGTAAACCCAATTATAATCAATAAATAATTGAACTTGAACATTTATAGGCAAATCTTACCTGCTCACCATAATGCATATCTTCCATCCCATATAGTGCACACAGAAGGTGAGTTTGTACACATGTACTTATATCGTACTGATCTGAGTGAAAACAGCTGACTACTGAAGTCAATTCAGTATTTATGGCTGAAATGGATAATTTTTTCTCCTATGTTTCTCCTTTCTCTTATGTTACATGTTGGTTCTTCTGGCATATAGCCCACATGAAAAAGAAATACAATACTGCTGTTAAACCATGATCTCAAGCCATTATTAGATATTATTTCAGATGTGTTTAACAAATGTATAATAATGTATTGTAGTGCTATTTCAAGTCAGTTTGACTGCCTGAGCAACAGACTTACTCTCTACAGATGGAAGTTTAAAAAACAAGAAGGAAAAACAGTAACTGCTTAATCTGAAAACTGAAAAAAAGAAAAAGCCCGGCGGGGGGTGGGGTGGGGGTTGGTTGGTGGGGTGGGGGGGGGGCTTTCTGCATGCAGGCCAAAATTGAGGTTTTAAGCATCTTCTATACTCTACATAAAAAACCTCTTTTTATAGCCTTCTTTGAATACTTCTCCAAAATTCTTGGCCTTTTTCACAAATGTTGTGAGGAAACCTATGGCTCTACTTCACTGTATGGCTTTTTAGTGAACCATCTTAATCTTCCAGTTATAGAACACAAGGCTATTTGAACTTATCCCTCAAATAAGTCAAATTCATTATAGCACCATTCCTCTCTCTCCTTTATATGTAACATCGCCTAAGCCCTTTTGCCTTTCCTCGAATTAGGAATATTACTGTAAAATTGCTAACACTAAATCTGTAAATAAGATAAACAGATCTGCACCTTTAGATGTAGCATAGACATGGCTAGAGGGCAGATTGCATAACCACAAAATACTGACATTTAAGGTTTCTACAAGGAATAGAAGAAAAACAATCTTCATCACAAATGGTGTTGACTGTAAGACCCGGAAAAACCAAGGCCTCACACTGCTGTGTGCTTTTGTAACACTTTGCCCCTTCACAAATCCCCTAATATCCTGCCTCTGCCTCAACAGAGTGCTGTATTCACTCTAGCTACAGGTCCTTATGGGGCTAGGGCATTCTAGTGAGAGTCTGACACTGTCCTCCTTCACAGATGTAGTCCATAATGTATCTAGGGGTCTTCATCCATGTCGTCTAGGTTCGGAGCCATGATGAAGTGTTTGGGGTGGACCAGACTGTGCTCATCAGCGAACTCCTCCCAGCGTGCATCATCGCTCTCGTGGGTAATGTAGCGCTCGCCTCGCCGGGTCTCGAACTCCCGCAGGTCTAGCCATGTCTGGTAGTCCTGAGAAAGCAGGGACATGCTTACATAAACAAACAAGGCTTCAAGACTTTCACTGGGAATGTGGAGGTATCGCAATAATGCCACACTATGTGCTGTGCTGGCTAACCTGGAACCATGGATGACTGAGGGACTTGTCCACACTGTACCGCTTCCTCATCTTCACTTGAAGAAGGTTGTTGATGAGATCAGTGGCTGTGGATTAACACAAATTTTAAACTGTAAAATAGGTTTCATGAGCAAATAATTTTAATATTCTACAGAACAAAACATGTAAGAATCAGCTACTCAGAATATTATTATACTAGCCTAATTAACGCAGCACAGTATATTGAAATATCATGGCAATCCAAAGTTATAAACTAAAGATTATCTTAAGACATCTTTTACTGGTAAATTGAGGTCAAAACTTTAAAGATCATGGTGTAGAGTTTGCCATTTCTGAAGGTAAATAATATGGCACACTGCACCATTAAAATCTCCACTATCAATTACAAGTGTGCATTTCTACATAACCACTTCCTCAGGCTGCTTGCACATGCTTTATATCAATCACATCATCTCCATTTAAAATAAGAAACATTTCATCTCCAATATGAATGTAATTAAGATCCTACATTAAGATGAACTGCCAATAACAAACATGTGATTTAATGACACTGATATAAAGGAATGGACAGCAGTTTTACAGCAAAGATATTGTCTATCATTTTTTTATTTGTTGATGCATCCTCTTCAAACCGAGCCTCAGCACTACATGCACATGTGGCATTTGTGACCTGAACTGACTAAATGTAATAAATGCCAAGCTGATATCAAAATGTCAAATGAGTAATACCCTGAATTTCGTTATGAAGAATTTAAGGACTAAATAAGATCATGAAAATGGAGTTATGATGAATGCAATTTCCCGGTGCAAATTGTAATGATATTTAAAATAATTGTTGATCAGCTCAGAATGTAAAAAAATAGAAAACACAGAAACAGAAGCACAGAAGTGCAACTGGGAGGTGGGTAGTGCAGTGACTCATTAGAGCTGAAATGTCTGAAATTGTGGTAGCATAGACAGACATGGGGGTGAGAAGCATCACCATGTCTGATAAACACTTTGCATCTACTGTATGGTTTTGGGTTTTAAATACAGCCCACTAACCTTGATATTAATGTTATAAACAGACACTCAGCCATTTATACCTAATACATGTTCTGTATTAAAACTAATGTTGGGCAAAACCTCTGTAATTTAATCTGACTTATTCAGCAACTATATTATATAGCAAACCACTATTTGTGGTTTGCTATATAATATTGCTAAAAAAAATAATATATTGCTAAAAAATAATATTGCTAAAAAAAAAAAAAAAAAAAAAAAAATATATATATATATATATATATATATATATATATAAACATTTTAAATATCTCTTGTCTAGACAACTATGGGTTACTGTATAATATGTTGAAGTAAAATATTGATGCAACTGTGGCTGAAACAATGACTAGCCTCTAAAAGTGTCCTTGATTAATGAGCTAAATGATGAGGTAATAACATCAAGCTTACTACACATTTTAAACAGGATACAGCGCAGAATAATTATTTGGGGCCCCATCTTTTGTTTATGAGAATAATATTTGGGGCTATTATCTTTCCCAAGATCCAATGGATATTTTATAATATGTGCTTAAGCACTGTCATTCTATTATTTTCCAAAACATCAACAGGGCTGAAATTTTATTTTAATTACTATTATTTTTTAATTATTATTATTATTTTTACTTTTACAGGATTTCCAGCACAGTAAGAACTCTGCTATGCTCCAGCTAATTTAATATATTTAGTGTTTAATACTTTTAAATATTGAAAAAATATTTAGTATGTAACATAATTTGTGTATATAATCTGTAGTATTTAAATTTATGTACCGTAATTTCCGGACTATAAGCCGCTACTTTTTTCACACACTTTGAACACTGCGGCTTAAACAATGATGCGGCTAATTTATGGATTTTTCCGGGCTAACGAGTTTCATGCCGCCAAAACATTTAGCCTCGTCACATCGAACAAATGAAATTACCCAACAGGTCACAGTGGACCAATGAAACTGTTCGAATTAAATCTAACGCGCTCACACTACATTCTTCAGATCAGTCATTTTGTTCTTCATGCACACCCCCTCATCAGGGAAAACACACGAAGAAATGCATTTTGATGACGTCATGTCTCCGCCCGGTCTTGTCATGTGTTGTCGTGTCACATGTGTATTGGTATTGCCCACAGCTGTTAGCAGTTTGGCTGGTGTGTATATATACGGGGAGCCATGACACACACAACGCGGGTAATTAGATATAGTTAGAATTAGATAGCGAATATAGTTAGAGTCTTTGTTCATGCCATGTGTCTTAGTTCTTGTTCATGTTTCCTAGCCATAGCCATAGTCCATGTCTGAGTTCATGTCAAGGCTAGTTAGCTTATAGCATAGCTTATAGCTTAGCCTGTAGCCTAGTAGCTTATAGCATAGCTTATAGCCTAGTAGCTTGTAGCATAGCTTATAGCCTAGTAGCGGATAGTATAGCTTAGACTTGTATAGACTTAGTTTAGAATATAGATGTAGAAGTGGTTTATAGAGTATAGATATAGAGTTTTGTTCCATGTCCATGTTCATAGTCATTGTCACGTTTCATGTCATAGTTAATGTTTAGGTTAGTTGGTTTAGTTAGCTTAGTTCATTGAGTTGGTCATGGTTCTTGTTTCTCTTGAGTCTGCTCTCCTCTGTTTCAATAAAAGGTCTCGTCCTAACTGCACTTGCATCCGTCCTCCTTCATTTACGTCACGAATCGTGACAGTTACAACGTGGACATCTGCAGCTTATAGAGAAGTGCGGCCTATATATCTACAAAATTGTTTTTCTTTTTAAAATTAGCGGGTGCGGCTTATATTCAGGTGAGCTCAATAGTCAGAGAATTACGGTATTGTTCTTTTAATGCCATGTCTACATCAATGGCTATTTTCATCGCTAGTTCAAGGTAAGCAAAACAGGACATTCAATAAAAACCTATAATATAACAACAATAAAATCTTAATAAAAACATTTCAACATCAACAACAAAAACTATATAAGATCCTTCAATTTAATATTTGAGAAAAAAAATTGTTCTAAAATGTTTCCTGGTGAGATATTTTGGGAGACTTCCAGGGAAGTATTTTCTGAATAGAAACATTGTCTAGTATGGTTAATAACAGGACAGTCCAGTAAAATTAACAGTCATTCTCATCTAACAGAAATCACATGTTGGTGGTTCTTCACCACATAATAAGAACTTGAACGGCCAATGTGACTTTGTGTCTGATTGTGTCTAGATTCAAAGGGGAAATGAAGTAAAGAAAGTATCTTTCATTTATAATAGGGTTAAGTTTGTGTAGTTTGTTAAATGCACACTGATCCCATTCCATTTTCCACTATTTTATGTACAACCTTATTATAGGTTTGAGATCTGATGGTGGGATTTGACAAGCAGTAATTCTCAGTTTGAGGGCTTCCTTTGCAGCAGTGTCTGCTTGTTGGTTACCAGTCAGCCCAATATGGCCTGATATCCAACAGAACTGTAGTATTTGAAAATGTTTAAAAAACATTTGTTGTATTTAATATACAAATTTCTTACCTTCTGTGGATATCTCCTTCCAAGGCATTGGTGGATACATAAAGGCTGCGTTCTGGATCTGATCATTAATATCTTCATCCTCGTTAAAGGGGAAGGTACCACTCAGGCTGACGTAGATGATAACACCCACTGACCACATGTCCAATGAGCGGTTATAACCTTTACTACGAAGAACTTCGGGAGCCAGATACGCTGGAGTTCCCACCACAGAGCGACGGAATGACTTCTCACCAATTATGCGAGCAAAACCAAAGTCACACAGCTTTACCTGCAGGCAAAATGTACAGTCATGTGTCTGATAGATTTTTTGGTGCATAAAACTCTATAATTGCAGAGGTGGGTAGTAACGAGCTATGTTTACTTCGTTACACTTACTTGAGTTACTTTTTGAAAAAAATATCTTACTGCTAAATGTTAATGAATATACTAGTTTTAAAAATTATATAATATCACGTATTATGAGGTTGCAAGTCTCACGATGCAGTGGTCTGACGCAACATCCGCTCACTTTTTTTAGCAGCTCAGTCCTGGAAGACAATGGCCGAAGAGGGGGAAAAAGTGAGCGTGTCAATGGAGGCCGGACACACACACACACACACACACAAACATGCTAAAGCAAACATTCCAACGCACACACTCAAACTCTCTCTCTACACACACACGTTCTCTTCTGTTCCATTGTCTGACAGGTTTGTGTTGTTTACATGTTGTGAAAATAAAGACAGTTAACTGTTGGGAAAAGGTTAGTTTTTTTGTGTGTCTGTGTGTGTGTGTGTGTGTGTGTGTGTGTGTGTGCACGCTGGCTTAGTGGTTAGCACGTTCTCCTCACACCTCCAGGGTTGGGTGTTCGATTCTGTGGCCACTGTGGCCCTGTGTTTGCGGAGTTTGCATGTTCTCCCCGTGCTGTGGGGGTTTCCTCTGGGTACTCCGGTTTCCTCCCCCAGTCCAGAGACATGCATGGTAGGCGGATTGGCGTTTCCAAAGTGTCCGTGGTGTATGAATGGGTGTATGAATGGGTGTATGAATCACTGGGCACGGGGGCCATCTTCAGTCGTCTTGACTCCGTCTTGCCACTGGAGAGAGTGAGGCCGATGCTGCACAAGTCTTCCTCACTATAATCCATCCTCACTCTAATTCACATGCAAGACAAGTCACGGTTTGTGTACTCCATAATGGAGGCAGAAATGGAAACTACCGTCTATGTCAAAATCGACGGACGAACTCCTGTGTGTGTGCGCATGTTATTTTACCCATCACAGGACTGTGATATGCTGCTTCATTTTGAACCCATTTTGAATGCTTACAGTTCTCCATGTAGTCTGAGATTCAGGATTTTCCCTTAATTTTAATCAGATCTGAAGTAACTAGTAACTTGAGTAGACTTCTCGTTGGATAATTTATTACTCTTACTCAAGTAATTATTAACATTATTACTCTTACTGTTACTTGAGTAATTATTTTTACAAGTAGTTTTACTTGCAGTTGAGTAAACTTTTTGGCTACTCTACCCACCTCTGTATAATGGCAAACGTTTGACAAGATTCTTACCTGAGGAAAAGGCTCTGCGGAGGCTAGGAGCACATTCTCTGGCTTCAGATCACAATGAACAATGTTTTTGAAATGGAGATGCCTCAAAGCCACCAGAATCTATAACCAGAAATAAAACAATTACATATTTTAAGCCTTATATTAAACTGTAGTCACATTTACACGATGACAATCACATATTTGGTGATGCATGCTGAGAACATGTGCTAGTTAAATCAAGCTGAATTCACTATTTATTTTCAGTGAAATATACACTATCATGCACAGTGAGGGGCCTCTGGCCACATCACAGCTGTGTGTGGTTGCTAATTGGAGGCTGCAGATCCATAGCTAATAGATGAGCCCCTGTTATTCCAGCCCCCAAGGGGCCTCTCAGTTCTAATCATCCCACAGACTCAAGCAGTGGAGCACTTCAGCTTCCTGATGAGATCCAGACTTCTCTAAACACAGCCCCCATTCAAAACACCACATCCATCCAGAAGAATGAAGGGTCATGAATAAGAAATGGATGAGTCAGATAAAAAGCGTTAACCTGTGTGACGAGGAACTTGGTGATGCGCTCAGGCAGTCTGCTCTTTTCGCTGGACAGGATCATCTCCAACATGTCCCCATGCAGCTTCTCCATGACAACAAACACTCGCTCCGGGGTCTCAAACATGCACTCCAAGTTAACAATACCAGGATGCTGCAGGTTCTTCATGGTAAAAAAGGGAAACGCAGTTATAATCAGACCTCATAAAGTACCGTATGCTTCTCCACGGTCTCATTAGGCTGTGATGGTCCCACCTGTAAAATGGCTACTTCATTCCTCAGCTGGCTTTCTTGTTTGGTAGGGAACCTCATTTTGTCGATCACCTTTATTGCTACATCTCTGCCTGTCTTTCTGTGCTTCCCTTTTAACAGAAAGAGATTTATTTGTTCAGGTTGTTATTGTTTATAAACTGCAAAAGCAAATACAATGGTATCTAAGAAAAATTAAGAAATAATTCACAACAGTACCTCCATATACAATGCCAAACTGGCCTGATCCCAAAACCTCATCAGCAAAGATCTGGTAAACAGAGCTGATATCCTAAAAACAAGTGGAAAATAAATCAGTATTTTTAATTGGTATTGTGTGTCTAATAAAATGTGGTTGTATTACAAAAAATGTGGAAGTGTCACTTTGGTTGTAGTGATGATAATAATAATAATGAGTGAAAACCCACTATGGTAAAGACTCACCACGTTCTCCTGGATTTGACTGTTAGACACGGAAATGCTCATGGACAGTTCCTCTGAAGAGACACAGAACAGTAAAGACAATTCATACAAATTCACTTTTCTAGATTATCCTTATATAAGGTACAACCACCAAAAATAGTTCATTGAGCAGATAACAATGTACACAAATCTGAAGTGACCTAACCAAGGAGTAATAAAGGACGAGGAAGTATCTGATAAAAATAGGTACCATGTATATTTTCTATGTGTAATACACATAGATTAAAGGCATTGATTGAAGAATTGCATAGATCCAAGCATTGATTGAAGAGACCATTGAAAGCGAGTTCTCATATGTTATGGTTGATGTGGGGAGCTTATTGAATCTTCAAGCTAAACTAGAAGCAGTGGGTTCTTATCCTGAAAGCATGCTTAGTATTCATCCAAGAGACTGCTATAGAGCAGTTAAATTATTTGAAAGTAGTGAAACATTTCCTGAAAATTTGTATTTCTTTCGTGCTTAATCTTGAGCAAATGCAATAATCCTAGTACAGGAATAACATGAATGATCATGAGAGAACAGGTTGTGGAGTGTGGAGCAGCTAAGCAGCCGCACTGTGTATGCTTTAAAGGATCCACATTAAAGGCGAGTAAATTATATTTCTGTCTCACAATCAGTGCTGGAAGGCAAAAAGAAGCTGTTCAATCATGGAGAAAATGGTGGAACAAGGACTTAAGCATCATGATTGGAGTAATTTTCTCCTAAAATTCGAAGAAGAACATGCGGGTTTGAGGAATTTTAGTCATATAACATATAACACAACCTTGTATTAGAGATTGTACAAGTTATGCAGATACTTGTTCACAATTAGAGGCTTGGGAACCTGTGATTTATTGATGAATGAAGTTTTTGAAAAGTAAACTCCACCCATTAGTTTCTTTAACAAATTCCTTTTCTGATGCTTCCAAGTTAGAGCTGTCCTCTGCACAGTTTCGATCCTGAGCTTATTGAAAACGCCGGCTGCCTTCTCTTAATTATTTCTAACCTACACCATTGAGTAGATCATTCAGAGAATTTTCATTAAAATGCTGTTTCTTTTCTTATGTTCAGGATAAGCAAATGTAGACATTATTGTGGGTAATGTAATTCTATTTTACAAGCTTTCTACAATTACAGCTCTTCGGTTTTCCATGCATTTTCCCTCCCAAAATGAGCAATCATTGCCTCGCAAGGATTACCGTCAATTCGATGTTAGTCATCACTAATATCTGATTACATCGTCCTACTTTTTTAAATCATTGTTCTTCTCATGGATTATAGTCAATTAATTAGCTACTCTGAAATTATGAAAAGTGTAACATAAGTAATAATAACAACAACAACAATAATAGTTGTGATTATTATTATTATTATTATTATTATTATTATTTATTATTATTATTATTATTATTATTATTATTACATTGACAC
This sequence comes from Ameiurus melas, assembly GCA_012411365.1. Lineage (NCBI taxonomy): Eukaryota > Metazoa > Chordata > Actinopteri > Siluriformes > Ictaluridae > Ameiurus > Ameiurus melas. Next base: position 16,090,646 of record CM022761.1, on the reverse strand, counting down.
AATCCTAACCATGCCTTAAGGATTTAAATGAATGCACTCACTGTGGTCCTTGCCCTGACCAGCAGCAGCACCCACACTTGGCTGAGGTGTAACCGGAACCGGCATGAGGGCTTGGCGAATGGCCATCTCCCAACCCTGCGCCACCTCCAGCCCCACGCCAGAGGCAGCCAGCATGGGGTTGTGCATATGAAGATGGGGGCCACCGGTGTTCTCCCCAACATAATAGACCATAGTAGCAGTGATAATCTCAAAGCAGTGTGCATTACCACCCATAGCAAGACTACTGAAATCCCGTGCTGCCTCCACCTGCAGGATCTCAGACAGAGGAATCTCCTGTAGGTGAAACAAAACAGTGATGGAAATTCAGATACAGGTACTAACTGCCTGACAATGATTGAATGAATGAATGAATATCATAGTTCACACTTGAGAGAACTATGAACCTCCTTTTCACACACTCTCAAGTAAATGAGCACTACAGCTAGAAGTGATAATATGAGATACAGTACATAAAAATCACCATCAGTAACAAGAGAGTCCATGTCCACTACTGATCACAACTACTGCCAGGATGCTCAAGAGAGGTAAGATTAGTACAAACAGCATGTCTCCTGTAGGCTCCAGCCAAACCCATACCATACCCTTTTTCTCATTTATAAGTGCTTCAGATAAAAGCGTCTGCTAAGTGAATAAATTTAAATGTAATACCTTAAGTTCTTTAGAATAGAGTGCAGGTTTTGAGATCACACAATCCAGGGTCTTCATTTTATCCAAGAATGTCCTCTCAGAACGAGCTCATGTGCCTCATATCCTTTCTGAGAGTTTACAGTAAAATAAAGCAAGCTGGCTTCTGATGGCATTTGCTTTTGTCCTCCCACTTTACTCAAACGTGAAACAGTAGCTGTGACCAATAGCAGCTTCCTCTGAGCTTCACATCAAGTGTCTGTGGTTAGAGGGTGGACCACATGACCCAGCCCACTGAGGAGCTCCATGATTACAAGGCAGCAAACCGAAAGTCTTCATGACTTCATGCTGTTCAGTGTGTATGTGTGCGCGGCGCGTGTGTGTGTGTGAGGCCATGCTACCACTGTGCTGCGGATGGCCACTACATGGTAAAAGGGGGTGGTCTTGTTGAAGAACGGTTATGTTGAGACAGGATTGAAGTCCCCAGAGGCCATAAAAGAGGTGGGGAAACCAAAAGTACAGGGCTTCTGTCTTCAAAAGAGCATGGTATAATTTCTAAATGTATAACTCATGACACATGACCACCAGAGCATATGGGGTGAGGAAGTTAAAATAAAACCAACAAAAAAAACACAATGGTGACTAAATAAAAAAGTAGAAAGTGCTATAACCAAAAGTGAACAATCAGCAGCTTTTGGCTCAATCAGTTGAACACAGGTGGCCAGTTTCATTACATCAATCCAGAGGAAAGCACTGTGTAGGAAATACCTAAAATACAAAAGGCCTTGGCTCAAACAGAAAACTATTAGGAGGAGCTGCATCATACACTAAACATTTGCTCTTCGAATAATGTATAAAAGATTACTCTTCCAAAAAAAAGTTCATTCAAGTATATAGAAATTTATCCATATTTACTATACTAAATACACTAGTGTACACGAAAAAGTGTACTAAATAAAAAAAATAACTAGTATAATAATTAGTGTTTAATTTTGATATACTAGCATGTCTAGAGAAGATTAATAAACTAGGTCCCAAGAAAGTTAGTAAGTACATTTAATTTTAGGTGAAAAATAGAGTACAGTCACTTATTCCTGAGTGTATTAATAGTCAGATCTTATTAGCTAATTTGTTATTTAAGTACAATTTGTTCCAGAATACAATTTTATGAAGCATTTTCATTTGTATCTGTAGGAGAGAGGTCAATTCTCTTTTACTCAGTTTCGGCTGATAAACATTTCCTGCCTGTCTCATGAAACTAACCAGTGAAAAAGAGAACAAATTATTGAAGAGTAGCAAAGCGGTAAGTAGTTTTGCTTGTGGTTGAGAGATCACATGTTCAAAGCCAAAGCAAGGCTGGTATTCATCTCTCACCTCTCCCTTTTCAATATGAACAATTAAATGTTGTTTAAAGGTACATGAGGAGCATTTATATAGACGTGTTTTGAAGCTTTCGTGTGATACATTATGGCTAGTGTACTTATAGTATTACAATATTCTTCAGAATAAATTCAAAACATGTCAAATGTACCTATAAGAAAATGTTTAATCCCAGTTCAATCTGAAACATGCACAGAAATAACACATAGGTAGTACAGTATATACATATATACTAATCCATTTTATTAGGATATAATACACTGTATAAAAGTATATTATATTGTATACTGTACATATGTGACGCACATATAGTGCTATATAGTGCTAGAGTATACTATAAGTGTATATAGGTATGTGTGAAGTGAAATTACTGGCAATGTTACAAACTCAAATCAGACCTAGAGATCAGCATACACACACATTCCACCATGGGGAAGACATTAAGTTAAATAACCTGGCATTAAGTTTTAGTTGCTGCTTAAAGAGTGAAGGGCATAACTGACCTAATAGTGCACTGAGCTAAAGTGTGGGCTTTAGTGGTTTGGATTTTACTAGCAAGAATACACTTGGTGTTTCAGAAAGAGACTCACTGGAGTCCCCTCACAAGAAGTAGACCGGGGGCTGCCCAGAAAACTAAAGAATGAAAGAAGACAGCATGTGCGTAACGCCTACTCTAGTGTCGTGGAGTTAGATGTCTTTCAGTCTTTCTGTGGGTACATTTAGAGTTTCAGGGGTTTGTTACAGCTAAGTGTCATTATAGTTTTACAATTATTTCTACAGACACTTCAATATACAGCACATCAGCATGTAAAAGACAAAAATGCTGTCAAATATTTTCAGTACAATAAACTACTGGAATGACTGTTAGAGGGAGCTGTAACCATACAAATTCACACATATGTATGCCATGTACTTTTAACAAGCCCCCATTTAACAAGTTTGACTTCAGAAGTGTATGTTTAAATGCAATAGATTTGACTTCATAGATGATTTTTTTTAACAAAAGGTTTATCCAACTATATATTAAAAGTTTTAGGACTAAGTTAACATATTAATGCCCAACTGTTCACTTTTGCCTATATATTCGTATACACATGTATGCAGAATTGTACATGTGCAACACTGTAAAAGCAAAACTAATAGTATTAACTTATTTCTCTCTGAAAAGCAAGAAATTTATGGAGCTTGGAAGCTGACAAACTTATATGAATATGAATTTCATGTATTTGTATTATATACACGTCACAATAAATATTTTTTAAAGATGTTTTGCCAATGTTGTCAATCATAATATTCAAAATTGTGGGTTACAGGTTTGAGATTTTAAAAATTCAATACAAAAAAAAATTTGGCAAAAAAATTTACTTTTTACATTTTATATATACATATATAATTCAAATAATTTTGTCAGTTTCTAATCTCCATAGGACAGAACATGTTTTGTTTAGTATCATTTTTGTCTATCATTTGTTTATCATTTGTTAAAGAAACACAAGTTCAAAAATCTATTCAAATTAGACACACTGACATTTTATATTTTGAGTATATTTAGAGTTGAAAGTTCATTAACGTTTTCTGCAAGAAGCATTTGAGGTGTTAGAATGGCCTTAGATGCACTATGACTAGCTGTGATGTGTTTTCTTTGACAGCTCTTCCACTTTGACCACAGAGAAATTTTTCATCTCATAAAGTGAAACCAGATCAGTGGGGGAGGGGACATTTGAAGGGACACTGACCTTCTTTCTATTCAGAAAGGCCAATGTTAACTATTATACTGATCTAAGCAGAATTTGAGTAATTCATTAGAACTGTGGCTTCTACATTTACCATGTAATGATTACATTAATCGCAACTAAAAAATTCCTTACAATTGAGTCTCTTACCTTGTAGAACTTGGCTCCTATGTCATTCTGAAACAAAGTCAGGCTTTTGCTGTCCAGCCTCCAATAGTGTCTCTTTCTCTGAGGAAATGTTATAATAACTATTAACAATACATTATGAGAACTATACACACACACACAAACACACACACACATACAGTGTATATATGTATGTGTGTGTAACTCTCACACACACACACACACACACACACACACATATATATATATATATATATATATATATATATATATATATATATATAAATATATATATATATATATATATATATATATATATATATATATTATATATATATATATATATATATATATATATATATATATATATATATATATATATATATATATATATATTTATATATATATACACACACACACACAGTTGTTTTAAAAGTATAAGCAGTTGCTTAAGGATCTTACAAGGTTATCTGTACTGGTGTAGTGCACCATCCATCCCTCCCTGACCACAGTGGAGCTTCTTCTCTTGGTGTGTTTAATGGACTGCACTACACGCATCAGTGGGATATTAGTGCTAGTGGATGGGCTAGAGAAAGACAAGAAGTTTTAGAGGAAACACTCTGATCACAGGTTTATATGCACTAAAACTGTAAAAATTTCTGTGACTCACTGAGAAGCATAGGAATACAGAAGTATTATTAGAAATGCCATCACTCTCATATTACAACACACAAGACTGATCTTTTCCTTATTTAAAAGATAATATCATTTGTTGAATAAACTGGAGCAGATGCTGCATAACTAAAACTTTAATAAACATAATGGTTCTACATGCAGATCGAGTCATTCTCTGACCTTTACTATGCAAATTAGTATCTACATACCTGATCTGAGGAGCTTTTACAGGCTCCTCGTCTTTCTCCTGGTCTGAGAATGGATAGTCCCGAAAGATCTTGTCCTCAGGAGTAGAGGGTTCTTCTGAGTCGTCCTGGCCTCTGCTGCTGTCACTGTTGACATCACTGATATCCACCTCCATAGTGGTGTCTGAATCCGGAGCTGGACTGGTTGGTTCTGACAGACAAAAAATATGACATAAAGAACACTTTCTGGCCTTAAAGCATCAAACTGATACAATACTAAATACAATTGATTTGTACCTCCATTGAAGATGACTTCCCCAAGACAGTCTTTTGGTACCTTAGATGCACATCGCTTGTGGCAATTAAATTTGCAATCTAACAGAAACAATAATACATATACTAAGTGTGTTGTTTTCTCAATTATTTAAGTTTACATACATATTCCCATAGGGCAGAATGAGAGGCTCACCCTTGCACTGCATGCCCTGGCGGAACAGTCCTTTGAGCAGCCGTTTGCAGTACTGGCAGATGGTGGGGCGTGTGTACGTGTGGATGACAAATGTATGTGGCACTTTCACCCTCCCCAGCACCATCCTCTCCATCCAGATAGGCCGACCGCTCCAGGATGGGATCCGCTTCCCTGCTTCCTGATGGGGGCGCTGTTGCTGGATGTACCACAGGGGAAAGAGGGAGTTAGAAATGGAATCTTTACAAACTGAGAGACATGATGAGACATGAGACATGACTGTTACTGTTACAGGGCGTTTCCTCAACAGATGTTTTAAATGACCTGGCTGAACTTTGTCACATTCACAGTAAACACTAAATGATGAAACCTCCAAAAACAAAGTCTTTCAACTTGTATTCATGTTCTGACTTGTTCTGCTTCAAAACAGACCACACAGCTTTAATAAAACCCGACTCAACCTAGTGCTCTCCACATACAGTGTGTCTGGGCTGAACAACACAGAAAAGAATCCACAGAGGCTTGATCTGATTTACTTAATTGCATTTTCAGTGAACTGTCTGATGGCTGAATGCAAAGGAACATACTCAGCGGCACTGGATAAATGCCAGATCAATAGTTGCACAATGTTTGGGTAGCAGGCAGTTACAACATGCTTGGTGTTCTTCATTTTATTTGAATTTTTGTGTCTGTGTACAAACATTTAGTCGGCTGTGTTATTTCTTTCATTAGTTGAATAACACAAATCCAGTCTTTAGATCCTCTCAATTTTAGCCCATAGACTATTTCATTTCCTACTCCGAACAATCCACAAGTTTAAGATTGTACTCCAGTGATTTTGCAGGTAAATCAAAGTGTCTGAGAGTTCCATTATACCTGTCAAAAAAAACAAAAAACACACACACACACACTACTGTCTCCTGCAGACTTCAGGGAACATAGCAGAGCCTCTGTTGTGCTTTGCTTGGACATGATGCACAAAAGGTCAACCTGGTCTGATTTAATATGCAGTTCAATTCATCCAGGTCTGCAACCTATGTACACTGTACACTGAGGACTGCTACTTATGTATCAAACATTTTTTTCCCCAAGGAGCTTAATATGCATGATTGACACTCTTAAAAAAGAACAGCTTATCAACCACCTGCGTGAAGTTGGCCCCCCCACCAACGCAAAACGTCAGCAAAATAGTCTCAATCGTTTGTGCTTCGTTTGTGCCGTTAAAATTTTCGTTTGTGCTGCTTCGGTTCCGGAGATATTAAAGGAATATTCAAAGGACATACTGGGGTCACCCAGCCCCTCCACATGCTCCAAATTAACCCAAAATGGTCTCAATCGTTTGTGCTTCGTTTGTGCTGGTTTGGGCTGATAAAAGTTTCGTTTGTGCTGCTTTCGTTTTTAAGATATAAGACATTTAATTATGGCGCGGTGACGTCACCAGCCCCCCACATGCTCCAAGTTCATTCAAAGTCTCGATCGTTTGTGCTGCTTTCGTTTTTAGGATATAGGATTTACGATATTAGACATTTAATTATGGCGCGGTGACGTACCGAAGCAGCACAAACGAAAATTTTAACGGCACAAACCGGCACAAACAAAGCACAAACGATTGAGACTAATTTGCTGACATTTTGCGTTGGTGGAAGGGCCAACTTCACGCAGGTTTATCAACCTTATAGTCAAACTACATGTATCATCAGCAACCTTATAGTCATCTAAGGATATCCATATCCTCTTTAAAGGGCAGCTTACTGCATTGTGTAAACTACTAATAGTATAAACTAGTAGTTTTTAACATCCTATATTTATGCCATTCTATTAGGCTGGGCCAAAACAGGAAATGTAGGAAACTACATGTCTTGGAAACAGGGGAATGTAATTCCTAGGGAGGTTCCCTTGCAAAGAGTCATTATGATTTACAGTTCTCAATGGATGGTGGATGGAGTTTTTAATCCTTTCCTCCTCCTCTTCAACTCAAACACTGAGATGAATCAAACAGTTCTCTCAATTGCCCAGGACAAACACATCTATATTTATTGCTGTATATACAATCTAGACAGACAGAAGTGGAGGAAGTAATAAATGTAATACAAATGACTCACTGAGGGCAAGGGAGAGAAGATAAATCATAAAGAAGCATGCCGAGCCCCCCTTACCTCCTCCAGGGTCACCACGACATTTTCTGCTGGGAGAGGCCGAGGGACAGACAGTGATGGACCTGGCAGAGACACATTGGACAGGCGCCTTTTCCTGACTCCGCTACAGTTGTTTGGGATCTTAAAGGCGCATCGTTTGTGATAATTCAGCCCGCAGCCTGATACACAAACATAACATACACATGCATGTCAGGAATACCATTCATACTATAACTGAGATTAGATTAGAGCAGACATTATTGTATTTTGCATTATTGTATTTCTCCTTGTGCTTTGGGGGTTTCCTCCGGGTACTCCGATTTCCTCCCCAAGTCCAAAGACATGCAACGTAGGCAGATTGGCATTTCCAAATTGCCCATAGAGTGTGAATAAGTGTGTGTGTGATTGTGCCCTATGTTGGGTTGGCACCCAATCCAGGGTGTCCCCCGCCTTGTGACCAGAGTTCCCTGGGATAGACTCCAGGCTCCCCCGCGACACTGTGTAGGATAAGCAGTACAGAAAATGGATGGATTATTGTATTCTTTGTTCTTTATGTCAGTTCCTTTAAATGTCCACAAGAGAGCTCCATAAACACATTCTCACTTGAAGTGGAGCAGAGAAACAGCTTAGAAAAAAGAGAGCTCTTATATCACATTCTAAACCATTTAGATAAGGCTTTAGTGAAATGTAGGCTTCTATATTAAATTTATAGACAATAAGCAGCTCTTGGCATGACTGAGGAAGTCTGATATAGCAGCCTGCATCCATCAGCAAAGCATATTACAGCAGCAAACTTTGAACGCCACATCCAAGACTTGGCAAAGGTACACTATGCTCCAATCAAAAAGCCCCTCTATTGGGCTTCAAAGGCTGGCTGGACGGAGTAGAGGGGAAGCCAACACAGCATTGAGACATCTCACTGCGCATAGTTAGCCTGAGCCAGAGGCACTGAATCAGCGTGTTCGGTGTATCTGGAAAACACTTGATGCTTTGGCCTTTGGTGTGCAGACAACCACAGCTCTGAGGCCCATATGGTGCACATGTGTAATGTATTGTTCTGATGTACTGCATGAACACTCATATGAGTTTGTGTGTTTCTGTGTAATCAATAGTTATATAGGAAAGTTTGTCTGTAATCAATAGTATCTAGATAGCTTTTCGTACATGTTTGTCTTTTCATAATTTAATATTCATGAATTTGTTAAGTGCAGTATTCTTAAGTCATTAAAGTGTGCATTACCTTCACATTTGAGGCCTTGCCGAACGAGACCCCACAGCATCTCCCCACAGTAGTCACAGAAGGTAGGGGCCTTGTATGAGTGCACATAGAGGGCATGAGGCCGGATCTGAAAGTCTTCTACGGTAGCCTGAGCTGCAATTAAAACGTAACTTAAAACTGAACAACAACAACAACAAAAAATGGACTTGAAACCCTGATGAGATTAAACAACACAACACATAAATGAAATGAAAGAAAAGAAAACAAACAGAACACAAATATTATTATTACTATTATTATTATTAATTATTTAATACTGAACACTGTATGATTAACAGAAATTCAAAAGATCTGCCCAAATTCTGAAAATTAATTACAATATTTCTGACAATTAATTTAAATATTATTGATAGGAATATCAGAAAGCCACATACTAATGAAATCCAATAATGTATTTAAATATACAAGTATTTTGCAACATATAAGGAATTTTCTAAATTCAATTAGATTAAAAAAAAGGCAAATCAGCTGCAAACTAAACCTATATCCAATTAAACCAAACAACTTAGTATAATTTATCACTTATTTTTATACACTTTTTTAAAGTGTATTTCAGTGATTAAACGTAAGTGTAAAATTTTATACAAATATTATGAAAGTATATTTTCTTCTGAAGTTTGAGTGCTAAAGGCTAAACCACAGACAGTACAGTGAAACACTACTCTTTAATCTGAGTCAGGGAAAGTGATTCACAGACGTGATTCAGCTGTGAGTCAGAGCACAGTGTTGATGTCTTTTACAGCACTGAAAAGACTCCCTCGAGATTCCTTTAGACAACAGTGAACCCATCTGGTGATTCATTCATCAGGTATAAATCAGAACCTGATTAAATAATTCCAAATTTGAGGGTGACTACTTGAATGCAAGTTAAGCCTCATAATACACTGCTTTTAAGATACCGTATAAGAACTGACTAAACAGGAAACAAAAAAGCAAATTCCCTTAGTGCACTTATTTTGAGAGGATCAGACAGAAATGAATGAATACCAACAATGAGGAAATAACTCATAAGTTATTCAAATGTACAGTATATGTAGGAATAAGGCTACAGTAACTGACCGAGGTCCATTAACTGTGTGAGATCAATCAAATTTTTACAATGTCTTCCAGATTTATAGAAACCTATAGAAGGAGGGAAAACATGTGAGGGAGAGATATCTTGCTTTCAAGGACCTATGCTCAGCCATCTGTGCTGCACTGATGAATATCACAGATCAGCTATAGAGAAGCAGACAGATAAAATGCAATATGACCTGTAAAGTTTAATTGTAATGACCTCTTAGTTGTAATAACTCTGACACGTGACTATCTTAGATTCTTTCTAAAGTCCAAACACTGGGGTATGGAGCAGTGAACACTGATGATGTGCACCTGCATCTTCTATATAATCGGGATGATTGTATGAGTGGAATTACTGGGGTTGTGGAAAGTGACATCAAATGCCTATTCTTCAGATTAAAGTCTTCTCAGCTAAATCACTCATCAGTGATAAATCAGCGGCTGATTGGAAAAATGTAAAAACTTGATGGTAGTTGGGAGCGGTTTCCTGGCAGATAGAGAGCCAGGAACACTCTGGTGCAATGCACCCTTCTTCAGACTAATATCCTTATTAAATTTATGCAATGCATTGTTTTTCATCACATCCCTTTGATTGTGTGTACATGACTTATATATTAATATGATATTAATTGTTAATTACCATTTTATACCGTAACAGTCTCATACAAATTTATACTTGGATTGATTAATGAAGCCACAGAATGAGCTTTTAGAAATTTATTTTGGCTCTCACAGATTTGGGAAGAGATTCAACAAGAGACAATGATTCTTGAGCTCGATAATATGAGCCCTGCATGAGTGAGCTCCTCTTCACAGATCAAAGGCATAAGGCTGAACAGTGGAGCTGCCAGCGAGTCACATACCAGGCAGCAGTACAGAGCGTTGGCACAAACTCATAATGAGGCATTCATGAAAACACCACATAGCCTACATTATGTAAAACCATGATCCAAACATCCAAGAAGTAATCAAATGCACACAAAAGCACCTAAGTGAGCCAACAAGCAATGGAAAATAGTATGGAAAATAAAGCAGAAAACACAGCAATATCAAAGACAATAAAGGAATATTTCAACATAATCTTAACCTTCATTAGACTTTCATTATAAGTGAGTTTCAAGTAAATAGATTTTCCATTCTTTTCTCAGTACAGGAAAATATATAAAAAATAGTTGCCCATGGTGGCGGCACAATGGGTAGCATTGCAGTCTCACGGCGTCGGGGTCCCTGGTTCAATCCTGACCTCAGGTTAATTAATGTGTGTGTGGAGTTTCTGTGTATGTCCATGCCTATGTGGGTTTCCTCCGGCTTCTCCAGCGTTCTCCCACCTCCCAAAAACATGCCAGTATGTGGACTGGCTAATATAAATTACCCTTAGATGTGAGTGTGTGCATATGGTGCCCTGCTATGGATTGCTGTCCCACCACCGTATGTTCCTGCACTGTTCCTCATGTACTGTGTTCCCATCTCCAGATCCATCAACCAGAATAATTTTACTGAAAGTGAGTCATGGTTGTCTGTGGTAGTTGCCTATATGCTTGAGAATAGATTTTATTTTAATTTTATAAATTTTTTGAAAAGCTAGAGACCTAGATACTGACCTAACAAAATAAACATCGAAAGTTATGCAACACATGAGCCTTTTTTTCTGTTTAATTTTATTTTCTTCAATAAATGCGTTAGAAAAGAACCTTTACTGAATATATGTCATCCCAAAATATACTGCTGGATAGTTGAACATACTTAAAAAGAACAGGATCAAGACAGAATCAGCTGTGATGCACACTGTAGACGTGCGATCTCGAATGAAACCGGGCATTGCAGGACCTCCTGCGGGGCCGGAACACTCAAGTCCTGCAGCTCTCTTATATCCCTGCAGCACTTCACAGCAGAACCACTACCGTCGTTTACTGTAATAAAAACAAGCCCCTGCCTTTGAGCTGAATGCCAAGTCAAAGCTGCCCTCCTGTCTCTCCACAATGTGTGGCCTATTTTCCTTCGAAGATGTTTGATTACCACAAACGTTGCAGGACAGGAGACTGTCCGGACAGAAATAATGAAGGGTTATGAGAAGAGTGTTTGTTCAAAAGACCTTCATATGATATGATGAAAGTGCCATGCATTCAACACGCAGTGAGATTTATTAATGATAATTCTTCTCCATTAGGAAAGAAAGGATGTTGCTTAGATTTTTGGTGCTATTGCAAGACAATACTAGTCAAACGTGAATGCCCAAATGTGGTACTAATTTCTGCTTGGCGTGTGTGTGTATGTCCAGTGTACGAGGAGGATGTGTGAGGCAGGTGTGCTGTATTACTCCCCTGTGGAGATGACACAAATGACAGGAAAATCAGTGCTCACAGAGCAGCAATCACAATGCAGGATGCAAAAGCCATTCAGGACAGGAACAGCCCATAAACCTTCCAAAACCAGAAGCCTACTGTAAATTCAAAGCCGTTTATTTTTTCTACCCTGCTTTTATGATTTTCTACTGATTTATTTGGACTGACTGTCACTGTAGTCTAGATTTTTTAAACAATATGGGCCTGTATGTCATCACCCTTGTCCGTTGAAAGAAGAGAACCCCTTGAGTCTATGTCTGACTTGAATTTTCTCAACACACATGGTGTTTCACATTAACTTGGGGCTCGGTTAAAATTGATTGTGAATGGTGGCCTTAAGGGATCTGTCCTGTTCGCAGTTATTCAAAGATATCTAAGCTTTTACTGATATTCCATTGATAGAAATGTTGTGTGCCAGTACCAGCACAGTCCAACAGTGTCAGAATTGTACTCCAGTCTCATCCAGTTAACACTAGTCTGTTCCATATCAACCTCACTAGCACTGACCATCTGTTTGAAAACATGAAACAGGATTTCTGCAGTTTCCCCAGAAATGCCCTTGGCAAAGCTTTCCAAGGACTCATTTCCTGTAGATCAAGGTAAAAATCCCAGAACTTACCTGAGAGGACCACCTCAATCAGGTCTCCCTCATGGATATCCTCTGCCGACGTGAGTCGCTGCAGAATGTTGTCAGTGTTCAGGTCATGGCGAAAGAGCAGGATCTTATCATACATACCGAAGAATCCGCATTCTGGGAACTGAAGACAAAAAAGGGTGTCAGTATTCACAATCACACCTAGAGCATACTAAAAGATCTCTCCTTACCAACACTCTTACCATTCCAAGTGAAGAAGAAAAAAATAGGCAGTTTAAATATTAGTATTATATACACATATTAGTATGTTGTGCCTCTTTTGGTCTTCAGAAAAGCTTGAATTTGCCTGAGAATATATTCTACAACAAGCTGGATATACTGAGGAGTGTATTGTGTCCATTGTGCATATTACTGCGAATAACTCAGTCCACCTACTCCAAGGATGCTTGATGAGGTTGAAATTCTGAAAGCTCATTGGCAGGTTCCTGGAATCATTCAGTGATGATATATCGTCTGGAATATGGTGCATGCAATGTGGAAGTGTCCATCTAAATAAGGATAAACTATAGCCATGAAGGGATTAGCAACATTGTTTAGATGAAATATGCCCATCCAGACATTCTTCAGTGGATATCAGGGGCTCGACCATGTGCCAGGAAAACATTCTCCAACACAATCACACTGCTACAACCAGCCTTTATTGCTGAGACCAAATGGACACATGTTGCTTGCACAAAATTCTAATTATTCAATTAGAACGATGCAATAGGGACCAGGATTCATCCAAGCATGCATCTCTTCAAAAATCCAGCTTTGATTCCCTGTGTCCACTGAAATTGACTTTCTTGGGAGAAGTTTCCGGCTGGACAGAGAGCCAGGAATATTCTGGTCCAATGGACCCTTATTCAGACCAATGTCTCATGTCTATATCAAATGAAATTTACACAGCCCTTTGATTGTGTATATGATTTAGTGCCCAATTGTAATGGCAAAAGGCTCCATTCATCACTTTTAGTTCACGTTCCATTTTCCTTTTTTCTCAATCTTTTAAAAATTCTATGCTTTAACATTATCATACATTCTCACAATTTTCTACTCAGAAAGATTAACAAAACTAGGCAATAATTTATAGTGTTTACAGTTTTTTATTGGCTGCCATACTTGGGAACAGATTCAAAAAGAGAAATACAGGAGCCTGATGAGGTCTTTAACTGGTATACTCAAGCAAGACAAATTCTGACATGTGCTGCTATATCAGATGACATTCAGATATGATCCGATCTATAACACACTTGAAAGGGTCAGGGACATAAAAGTCAAGTAAATAAGCTGCTTGGAAGATCCTAGAGCTGACTTTTAAATATCACTAATTTTGTCATTACAACATTTAAATGAATACCAAATGATATACACATCACACCTTAATCACATGACTCATATGACCTAATAAACTGGCAGTTTAGTGTAGCTCTTACTGGGGTTTCTAGTGTATAATTTTCAGTCACATAAACTTTAATTTCCCATATGATGTCAGGATATAAAAAGACATGCTTAAAAACATCTGTTGGAACAGATCCTATAGCTATGAGTCACCCCCACTTCCTCAGGCTGCATGCTTTTCTCTCTCCTCATAGTAGAGTGAGCAGACCTGCACCTTTACAGCAGGAGGCATGGGTTCACACTCATGTGTATGCATGTAGTAAAATCAATAGCACCTTTAATGCAGGACGCAAGGGTTCACACTCATGTTTACGTACATAATGATGTAATTCAGCCACATTTAAATGGCTAGCACACAATTAACACAAGTGTTTTGTTACAGAGACATCTTTCTATCTTTCTAAGGACACATTATCAAAAAATTAATCAATGGTGTCCATAATACACAATGGGAGAGCTCTATGGATGTAACGAAGTCACTGAAACTGATGTGTGGTGGTAAAGATCACACATCAGTGTATTTCACTGTCATCTACTTTTTATCTATTTACAAATGTGGTATAATGGCTCAGCTTTCTGGATTATTATTAATGTTGTTGTGATGATGCTGACTATGGGATCCAGCTATCTAGAGGAACATAGGATATAAAGATCATATAGTTGTGAAATCAGAGTAGTGAAAGAATCACTTGTCTTGAATGGTCCCTGCCAGGATGTGAGTGCAACCAACAATTCTGAGTCACTTCCTCTTCTCAGGAGTCACCAGAGAGCCCACCTGTCAGAGGCATTACACAAGTTTACCAACACAAAACTAAACTGAAATAACCCTAACTTTATATCTACAGAAGACATTGTCAAAGATTATTTTTCCTATTCTCAATAACCTGAATAAAAATTTGTTCAAGCCTACAAGTAAAGTATACTCATAATTCTGAGTTCTTCTAAATCACTGAACACCACGTTGTGTTAAAGCATTAACCATTTTAACAATTACACAATTCTGTGATATTAAAGCTACTGAGCATAGGGTTTTTGTTAAAATATTAAAAAAAACATTTTAGTATTGACTTAGGTGAGAAAACATACTCTATAATATGATGTTCCTGAGCTACTGTGAGTCACATTGACCATCCTATAATAGAATTCACAGTCAGAGGTGTCAGGTTGAGACTGGTAAGAAATCTGTGAGTGAACATAATACACCAGCTCAGATACATCAAACATCATAACACCTCAACTTCAGGCACAAAAGCCTGATTACATGGTGACTGACAGGAGCTGCAGCCAAGCAGGGGAGCCAGAGAGAGAGAGCATAAGAATGTAAATGAAGAAAATGGGAGTGATAGAGTGAACGATAGGCTTCTGATTTATGTCAACAGGGTTACAGTACAAACTCCACAACAAAGGTGTTGTGGAGTTTGTTCTGTAACCCTGTTGAGACATTCAGTGCGTTTACCTGGACAACGATAATCCACTCTTAACCTGATTAAGACCATACTTTGATTAAGAAACTACCATGTAAACAGCAATTTTTAATTACCTTAATCTAATTAAGGTCATACTCGAATTAAGCTCTAATCGAATTAAGACTGGTGGAGTACTCCTGTTTTAGTCGCATCATGGACGTGTATTACAGACATGTAAATATCATAATCACATTATGAACGTCGTGTGAGAGTTTTCACAGCATTTTGCGACAGGACACGATCACACACGGCAGTTTTACGGTTTACGGTGAACAAGAGAGTCCGGCTGCGTCTCAAACTGCATACCTGCCAACTATAGGCCTGTAGTGGGGGAAAATACATGTATCTCGGCTACTATATAGACGGTAAGTACGCGGTTTAAGACTCAGCCCACGGCTTCAAGCAGTCATCTATTTCCACGTATATCATGACAAATAATTAACTGCACTTGAAGTGTTTGTAGAAAAAAATAAATAAAAACACCTTAAACGGTATACGGTACCATAACGAAAACGAACTGTATCCTTAATCACATTATTATAACCTTACTCAGATTAAGGTCAATAATTAGATTAATGCTGTCCATGTAAACGTAGTCAGAGATGAGCTAGAGAACTCCTGACAGTTGGTAGTGACTAACAGGAGGTGCCGGTGAGTTTCTCTGTATTTCAGTATTTCAAACTCAGTTATATCGGATGAGAGTGAGTGATTCAAGCCCTCTAGTCACCTGATCAAAGTCTTTTTTCATCTACTGCCTGTTTATCTAGTGTGTTAACACTATCTGGTTAGTTCCAAACTTTTTGACAGGCTGGAGAATAAAATAGATTAGATAACAAAATACATAGAGAAAACCAAAAAGGGTTAAAAAAAAAAAAAAACATTAGAAAGGGCCAGGCTTTCAAGTATTGTTCTCTACAATATTTTAACTAGATTACCCTGGAGATGCACAGACCCTCAGCAAAAACTATTACGTTCTGAATGCTGTGATATTACAGCAGAGCAACTCTTGACTCCTCATCCAGAACTCATGAATATAACTAACTTAGCTAACATTTAGTGACTATTAAATTCTGTACATTATGTGCTGTTGATTAATGTTTCATCAGGCTGTTGCAGTAACAGCTAAATAATAGTCACTAGAAGATAATCTCTGAAGTGTCTTCGCTCTTATATCTGTCACAATGATGTAAATTATTTTAATGTCGTAACACTTCTCCAATACAAAATCTAACAACATCTGCAAATTAAACAGCTAATGCATTACAGTTTGAATCTTAAATCAAAAGCAATTACAGAAACACAACATTGACTGAATCATTCACACCAATCAATCATAACATTAAAACCACTGACAGGTGAAGTGAATGAAACTGATTTCCTTATTACAGTGGCACCTGTCAAGGGGTGGGATATATTAAGCAGCAAGTGAACAGAAGTCAGTTCTCAAAGAAAAATGGGCAAGCCAAAGGATCTGAGCATCTCCAAAACAGCAGGATTTGTGAGATGTTCCCCGTATGCATTGGTTAATACAACCGGTAAACCAGCGACAGGTTCATGGGTGCCCAAGGCTCACTGATGTGCCCGAGTGAAGGCTAGCCTGTCTGATCCAATCCTACAGAAGTGTAGCACAAATTGCTGAAAAAGTTAATGCTGGCTATAATAGAGAGGTAGCAGCATGTTAGTATCAGAACTGGACCATAGAGCCATGGAAGAAGAGGGCCTGGTCTGATTAATCATGTTTTCTTTTATATAATGTGGATGGGCACGTGCTTTACATGGGGAAGAGATGGCACCAGGATGCACTACAGGAGGAAGGCAAGCCGACAGAGGCAGTGTGATGCTCGGCAATGTTCTGCTACATGTACCACCTACCTAAAAATTGTTGCAGACCAAGTACACATGGCAAAAGTATTCCCTAATGGCAGTGGTCTGATTCAGCAGGATAATGCTACACTGCAAAAATTGTTCAGGAATGGTTTGAGGAACATGACAAAGAGTTCATGGTGTTGACTTGGCCTGCAAATTCCCCATATCTCAATCTGATCGAGCCTCTGTGGGATGTGCTGGACAAACAAGTCTGATCCATGGAAGTCCTCCCTTGAAACAACTTAAAGAATCTGCTGCTAACCTCTTGGTGCTAGATACCACAGCACACCTTCAGAGGTCTTGAGGAGTCCATGCTTCGATGGGTCAGAGCTGTTTTGACTGCACAAGGGGGACCTACACATTATTAGGCAAGTGGTTTTAATGTTACGGCTGATCAGAGTACATTAAGTATTAAGTATTAAGTTGGAGATGTGAGGTTATGGGTTAGAGTAAAATATTCACATTGTGCCTTAATGTAGACATAAGCAGAAAGTATATTCAGTTGAATATAAATCATATATGTATAACATTAATTCATATCTACCCTTATGTTTCCAAATGTAGATAAAAATTATCAACCTATGGTAGTACCCATTTTTCAAAGCTGGACCATTATATAATTATAATTATATGTATCTACTTATTTGTCTTATCATGGGTCTAGTATCTCTGCGAGTGATATCAATTCAAACCTTTGAAATCTACAGCACTATCCTATACTATGCTTATTTGCAATTACTCATTTTGCTTGACTGAAAGCTACTTTTCATGTGCTATGACAGATATTAGGAACAAGGGTTGAAAGCTTATAGGGAGGAAAAGATTTAGAGGAATGTAAGGGTATGAAGAAGGCTATGGATAGAAAGAACATGTCACACTGCCAGCACACAGGTCTGGAAAGTCCATCAGTCACAGCTGTTTCCCTGCTTGGACCTCGCACACAATGCATGACAAACAATACTACCCATAATGCCAGGGCCAGTGAGAAGCATTGGCAGTTCACCGATATTACACCCCTGATGGACCAAAACACAACTAGGTTCTAATACAAACACAGTGCAGAACATGCCATCCAGCATATCAACAAAAAGAGCAACAAAACAAATAGGTATTATTTGGATCAAGAGATACAAAGGAAGAATAACTCACTGTACCTACCCCATGGTATTAACCAGTCTCTCCAGGATCTTGCAATTTTGTGATCCCAGAAATTAATGCAAAATCAAGTAAACTATGCAATATTCAGTAGAGCTGGAAATTTTTAAAAATTACAACAGATTTTCAGATGACACAAACTTGGGCTAAAGCGCACTGGCCAAATGCAACACACAACTTTTTAAAAAAAAAAAAAAAAAAAAAAAAAAAAATTTTAAAATATAATAAAAAAAAAAAAAAAAAAAAAAAAAAAAAAAAAAAAAAAAAAAAAAAAAAAAAAAAAAAAAAAAAAAAAAAAAAAAATTAAATATCCATTGGCCTTATTGAGGGTCAAAGTCTTACTCTATAAGTTAAACTCACAGAATAGGTTATTGCACATAGGTTATTGTCTTGATTTGCTCCTGTCGGAAACTCCACTTTCCAGAAAGGCCTGTTTACGTAAAATTCTTTCCCTAATTTTTCACAATGCCAAGATTAGTCAAACATGCCAGGTCTAAAGTATCTAAAGTAGTCTGTGTCATCACAAAGAATCCTGGTTTGTTAAGCACAATATAAATTGCAAAAGTTACACAAATGGCCAATTCACGTAAAAGCTTAAACACTCCAGTGTACTCAAACCCCCCTTATGAAAGACATTCATCCACTGTGCTCGCTTATATATCTCCATTTGAAATAGACTGTAGAGCTAATCAGCATGGCTTGAACTCCAGCTATAGCAGATGAATGCAAATCTTGTAATGTAGCACTGGTGGCTGAGCCTGTGGCAGCGCTGGAGACCATGGAGGAGCAATCATGCACCAACAATGGCTCCACTGTTCGCACCCTCTTCCTGGCTTTCATGTGCACATGGAGTTTTGTAGAACAAAGAGATTGAATTCCAGACAAGAAGTGCCCAAGGCTGTTCACTGGGATGCTCTGAAGAGAAGACTCCCTTCCCCGTTTAAGTGCTTCTGCACTTAGTGCTCCTGAATCAAGATTTAGAGACTTAACTCTATGAACTTGTATAACACTAGCACCAGTGGAGAAATACGGGAGCCACAAACTCCAGGACTCTTGACAG
Organism: Ameiurus melas; assembly: GCA_012411365.1. Lineage (NCBI taxonomy): Eukaryota > Metazoa > Chordata > Actinopteri > Siluriformes > Ictaluridae > Ameiurus > Ameiurus melas. Next base: position 16,071,000 of record CM022761.1, on the reverse strand, counting down.
AGGTTAGCAAATGTGCTGTAAAGCAGTAGGAAGCTGATTCTGCAGCATTATATTGGCTGATGAAGGTTTTGCAGAGGAAGCGGAGCAAAACCAGAACAAACTCCCCAAACCCCTGAACAGCTGAGTACAACCAGTTTTAAAAGAGCAGACCAACTCCTTTGCATGCCCCTGACACATGGATTTACAACTGGTCCTAACATGCAAACATTTTGAATGCATCCTTCCTGTGTGAGATATGAGTACAAGGCTTTCCTCTGGCGTGTGCCTGGCCCCAAACTCTGCACTTCCCCAGTGGCAGCGGGTACCTCCTGTTGGTATGGGCTGTTTCTCTCTCTCTCTCTCTCTCTTCACTCCATGTTTCCCATCCAAGCGCAGGAGCAGCTGGTGGCCTGAGCACTGCCATGCTAATTCCAGAAAGCTACAGGGAAGCTGTGAGGTTTGTCCACAATGACTTATCAAGGCTTACAGAGACACAGGAGAGAGGATATGGACTAATAGCATAAGGTAGCATTAGATGACTGTGGTACAAGAAGGGATTGCAACTGTGCAACTGTGGGGTTGCAACAGTGATGCTGTCGGAGACATTTCCTATGCGTTAAGCAGAAACAACATATCTCTTGCTTTTTAGAATCTTGTTCTGCCCCAATACTTTGGTTTATTTCTTTAAGCAATGACATCAAAGTCAGCTGACTCATTTCCCCATATCCATGATGATGTAAGCACAGCTGATAATGTGAGTATGCTATGATTAATAATTACCAATTGATCATCACGGAAATGAGCTGAAGCCACTTAAAGAGTGAGGTGACACGTAAAGGTGGTTCATTCATTAAAGTGATTTAATGCAAGCACTTCAAATCTGATAGGAAGCCAGATAATATTATGGTTGAATACTGGTTAATACTACTTTGGAACATTAATCAACTAGACTTCAAGTAAAGTTTTAGGTAGAGATCATTTATGAATTCAAGTAAAGTTTACAGTGCCCTCCACTAATACTGGCACCCTTGGTAAATATGAGCATAGAAGGCTGTGAAAATTTTTTCTCAAAAAATCTTTATTGTTTAACCGCTTGATATTTTGTTCAAAGTATTTTTGTGATGTTTTTTAACAAAATATCAAAATGTTAAACAATAAAGACAATTTCCACAGACTTCTTTACTCATATTCACCAAGGGTGACAATATTTGTGGAGCACACAGTAGATAAAAATCAGTTATTGTCTAATTAGTTCTAATTCCAAATAATAAATAAGAGTTGGTTTAAGGGTTATAGTTACATTTATACTAAGTTGAATATTAGTAAATTAGTACTAGAACAATTGGCAGGAAACAATATCAGAACCTCAGTGGAAGTATCTGCTCCACAGATGGTGCTTGCAGAGCCAAAAATCCTTTCAACCTTGAAAAAAAGGCAGTTGAGGCAATCACACACATTTCTCTTATGAGACAACAGCTCTGAAAGGAAGGAAAGAAGTTCAACAAATGACAAATGTGTCTGTAGGGACCACTCATCAAGTAAGCAGATTAGAAAAAAAGCAATTTGCTGTAATCACCTGAATCCTGCCAAAGCAAGCCATGCAGAACTAAAAGAAGGAAATAGCTTATTTGCCAGTGAAACATCTTAGCAGACCATTTCAAGCAGTGAAAACATAAATTCTGGAATTTCTGAAATATAAGGAAACTGCTAATACTGGAATAAAAACACAGTGCATCCTGCTTCTCTGTGCCATATGGGTTGGTATACTTTGCAGTTTGAAAACAGAAAGACTAGAATTAATCCATACTAATGCATTTCACAAGTGGACAGTAAAGCAGGCCTTAAATCTCATTGGCTCTTAGCAGCCTAGCATGAGCAGACTAGCAGTCCAAGGGCTGCACATTACATAAAACTATCTGCTCACCACTGGCTGGACCATGCCAAGAAAAGCACAGCACGGCTGGAGCAGAGGGACCAGAAGCGGCCGATTTGCAACCCAGCTGCACCATCATTCGCCTTTGTATGGTTCACATTTCAGTCGGGTTTTAACCCCCACTATTTATACACTCCCTCTTCATCCCAACTTCAGTCCTCAGCCACTAGGATAATCTCCACTTGTAGAAAAACCAAGCAGGACATCCATCAAACTATGACTCCTGCTCGAGGTTCTCTTGATCTTAAAATCCATTTGCTTAAAACTTCCAGCACTTCACTGGCTTTAACTTCAGTGGGGAAAATGTTTTGCATCCTTCCTTGTTTATTTGTACGTAGTATTTCAAATTCATGCAATGGACTAGTACAAGTGTTACCAGGCTACACATAACATATACTGTACTGTTTTGTTTAGTTGTGTAAATCTTTATGGTTACACACTTTGTGTTTGTGTTTTAAATTGATAAAAGATAAGCCATATAGTGTTACTTCATAAGAATTTCCTACGTACTAATACTAATTGTATTTAACTAGCTTTGGCAATGTCAATTTATATCATTCTCGATCCACTTAAGATTGAAATATTGTCCACTATAAATCCCTTTGTGGAATTTCTCCATCACAGTGACTAGACAAAATAAGCATAATGTGTGGTATTTTATTTACTGCCAGAGCACAACTGTATAATCCTGTGCTCATTAGAGTTATTTTGTTTTAATATAAAAATACACATGGTCATTCAAATATACCCTGTTTACTCATGGATTTAAAATGGCCAAACTTGTAAGTGCACATACTAAATTAGGTCCAATCCATACCTTAAACAAAATGTCAAATGTTCAGAAATATATACAGTGCTGTGAAAACTTCTGGGGTTTTTTGAATTTCTCACACTAAATTGTTTCAGAAATGATAACTTAATCTAAGACAAAGCAAAGGTAACCTGAGAAAACACAAAATACAGTTTTGAAATGATAATGTTAAAAAGTTATTTAATACCAACTGGGCCTGTGCGAAAATGTATGTGCCCCCGTAGTTATTCCATCCATCTTCAACTGCTTACTCCTTTTCAGGGTCACGGGGAACCTGGAGCGTACCCCAAGAGGCATCGGCCACAATGCGGGGTACACCCTGGACAGGGTGCCAGTCTACCCCCATAGTTATTAATTCCCCAAATCTATGAACTAGCATTCATAATGGGGTTCAGCTGGATTATACACAACTAGGCCTGATTAATGCAAACCCTGTTCAATCAAATAAACACTTAAAAAGAAATTTTTCAACAGCAAGAAGTTGGTTAAAAGATCTTACACAGTAACACACTATGCCAAAATTAAAAGAAATTCCAGAAATTATAAGAAAGAAGGTGATTGAAATACATCAGTCTGGGAAGGGTTACAAAGCTATTTCAAAGGCTCTGGGACCTGAAAAAACTACAATGAGAGCCATTATCTTCAAATGGAAAAACTAGGCACAGTAGTTAACCTTTCTAGAAGTGGCAAACCTTCCAAAATTCCTCCAATGGCACAGCAACTACTAATCCAGGAAGTTACAAAAGACCCAAGGACAACATCAAAGGACTTACAGGCCTCTTGTGCATCAATAAGGTCACTGTTTATGGCTCCACTATCAGAAAGACACTGGGCAAAAATGGCATCCATGGAAGAGTGGCGAGGTGAAAACCACTTCTAACCCAGAAGAACATTAAAGCTTGTCTGTATTTTGTCAAAACACACCTTGATGTTCCTCAATATTTTTGGGAGAATGCTCTGTGGATTGATGAGTCAAAAGTGGAACTGTTTGAAAGACAGGAGTCCTGTTACATCTGGTGTAAACACAGAATTCATACCTATGGAAGATCATACCTACAGTCAAGCATGGTGGTGGAAGTGTGATGGTGTGGGGATGCTTTGCTGCTTCAATAATTGAGGGACTTGCAATAATTGAGGGAAACCTGAATTCTGCTCTCTACCAGAAACTCCTAAAGGAGAATGTTCGGTCTTCTGTCCGTAAATTGAAACTCAATGCAACTGGATTACGCAGTAAGACAATGATCCAAAGGAGAAAATCCTAATCTTAGAAGTAAGTGAAAGACTGATCTCCAGTTATCAGAAGAATTTGGTTGTACTTGCTGCTAAAGGTGGAACAACAGGATTTTAAGTTTATGGGGCAATTGGTTTTTCACATTGGTGAGAGGTGTTGGACGTAAACGAAGCAGGACGGATGCAAGTGCAGTTAGGACGAGACCTTTTATTGAAACAGAGGAGAGCAGACTCAAGAGAAACAAGAACCATGACCAACTCAATGAACTAAGCTAACTAAACTAACCTAAACATTAACTATGACATGAAACGTTACAATGACTACGGACATGGACATGGAACAAAGACTCTATATCTATACTCTATAAACCACTTCTACATCTATATTCTAAACTTAAGTCTATACAAGTCTAAGCTATACTATCTGCTACTAGGCTATAAGCTATGCTACAAGCTACTAGGCTATAAGCTACAAGCTACTAGGCTACAGGCTAAGCTATAAGCTACTAGGCTACAGGCTAAGCTATAAGCTATGCTATAAGCTAACAAGATTTGACATGAACATGAACAAGAACTAAGACACATGGCATGAACAATGACTCTAACTATATTCGCTATCTAATTCTAACTCTATATCTAATTACCCGCGTTGTGTGTGTCATGGCTCCCCGTATATATACACACCAGCCAAACTGCTAACAGCTGCAGGCAATACCAAAACACACGTGACTTGACAACACATGACAAGACCGGGCGGAGACATGACGTCACCAATATGCATTTCTTCATGTGTTTTCCCTGATGAGGGGGTGTGCATGAAGCACAAAACGACTGATCTGAAGAATGTAGTGTGAGCGCGTTAGATTTAATTTGAACAGTTTCATTGATCCACTGTGACCTGTTGGGTAATTTCATTTGTCCGATGTGATGAGGCTAAATGTTTTGGCGGCATGAAACTCGTTAGCCCGGAAAAATCCATAAATTAGTCGCATCATTGTTTAAGCCGCAGTGTTCAAAGTATGTGAAAAAAGTAGCGGCTTATAGTCCGGAAATTATTATATATATATATATATATATATATATATATATATATATATATATATATATATATATATATATATATATAAACAGTTGACATTTTGTGTAAGGTGTGAATTGGACCTAATGCATATTTAATCAATTAATGTTTCATTCAATGTTTGAATTAAGACAAATGGCAATTTCTTGCCAAAAATGTTCACTTGCTGTTTGTCACCCATGTTCTAGAATCTGGTTAAGATCTTATGCACTTATCACACTAATTGTGTTCCTGTGTAATGGCAGTTTTTATCTGATGGACATTTACTCGTAGTCACAACAAACAGTGTGGATGAAAAACTAATTTACTCTATATTGTGTAGATTCTGTATTACAACTACTTAACACCAAAACTAAACAAACTATAAAATTATATTCCAATGTTTCACTGAAAAAAAGCATTTTACAAGATAAATTCTCCTAGAAGTTTGATTTATAATTACTCTGACCTGACAAATTAACACATGGGTCTGTGCAAATGTGAAATAAAGTGTGAGAGATTTACAAAAAACACACTTGTAAGCATTTGTGCAATTTTCTCAAATTAGCCATCTAGATGAAGTGCTAATTTGGGTTGTCACTTCTCTGCATAACATTCTCAGATAAATGTGTCATGGGAGAAAAAAAGATTAAATGTAGGATCCTATGTGGTTCAATTTGTATTTCTGAGTAAATTTAAAGGTTTAATGTCAAACCATAAAATGGAGATGTAGCAAATCTTTAATGTATCTGTGAATTTGAATGATCTTTTGTCAAATAACTAATGTACCAAAAATAAAGTACAGATGCTTCCACGTGTGATTCTGATGAGATGGTTGGAAGAAACAAATGTACATAGGCTTAAATTCATCTTATTCACTCACTATTTAATCTAAATCAACTTATGTGTGAGGTATTTCACTGCCTCTTTTACCTGGTGATGGGAAGGAATTTTTCATCAACATTAACCAGCAGTCCAAAGAATACTGCTCTGTGTTCTTTCTTTTAAGACCCTTTCAAGAACTTCCTTGCTTAGGAGCTATCAGTTCAGCAGATCACTTGAGTCAATGGTCAAGCAGGAAAACCAAGGCTAACAAAAACACCTCCACAAAACAGCTTTGTCAATCTGTCCAAACCTTGCCGATCGATAGGATTAGCACCACAAGCTCAGGAGGCTGACAAAGGCCAGGCCTCCATATGGATTTCATTGTAATAACCTGCCGCTATTAACATAATTGGAGGAAATCTCTCTATTTTTGAGTGCTAACAGTGGCTCCATTGTTGTGTCTCAGTGACATCTGGGCTTTTCTGTGTTAGGAGAGCTTGTGTCATACAATTCTAAGCTGTAAAATGGACCTGACAAATGAACCATGCATGAACTCTTGGCTTCTGCTTGCTCTTTTTAAACAGCAAGGGGTCTGAAATATGACATAGTGCCGAGCATCTGCGTGTACTTTCAACACGTCATGGAGAAAATCCTTTATGTATGGCATGTGTAACTTCCAGAGGGACTCCCATTGGAAAGATTTACACACATACATCTTGCTGCAGTGATGCCAGAGGGGTCAACGTGGCTACTGCTGTGCTGTGAAGGTTACAAATTTGACGTGTTAACGAGGTTTCATACTTTAACAGGAATCATGGTGAGCTCATCGTGGCACCTTAACCATGTGTTTTGTTTTGTTTATACTAAACTCCAGGATGTCCTGGACTGTATTCTACAGTATGTCCTAACCCTGCTTTCTCTCCTGTCAGCAAGCATTATGATGATGACTTATGATTAGACACAGTTAGTAATCCTCTTCATTTTATCCCAGGAAAGCTTGTGAGGTGCAGCCTCAGACTGCTGAACAGACAATGCACACTTTTTCTTCAATTGTTTTTATCATCCAGTCTTGGAAAGTGTCTAAATTCTTTGACTCCCTTGTAATAATCTATAAAACCCTAGAGTCTAACAAACTTAGGATCTCAATCAGCAACAGTTCAAGTTATTATTCTTGTAAATTGGTCATTATAAATAGGTCAAGCAAGCTCTAGCAAAAATGGTGCAGCAGTTCAGGGCTCATCAAAACTGAGCACTAGACAAAGAATGTAGGAGAATCTACATATGGAAAAAAAAACAACAACAACTCAAATCTAGTTTTCCAAACATGTCTCAGGGTGCCTTCTGAAGCAAATCCACTGTTCCATTTAAAGGTAACATTTCAGTCATGTTAACTGCTTATTTGGATTTTTGCAAGCAGTTTTATGTTTATATATATATATATATATATATATATATATATATATATATATATATATATATATATATATATATATATATATATATATAAGGAAAAAGAAAGCCATTTCTCAAAGATATCCATAAAAAGTCTTGTCTAAAGTTTGCCACAAGCCACCTGGGAGACACACCAAACGTCACACTAAACGTTGAGAAATGGCTTTCTTCTTGCCACTCTTCCATAAAGGCCAGATTTGTGCAGTGTATGACTGATTGTGGTCCTATGGACAGACTCTCCCACCTCAGCTGTAGTTCTCTGCAGTTCATCCAGAGTGATCATGGGCCTCTTGGTTGCATCTCTGATCAGTCTTCTCCTTGTCTGAGCTGAAAGTTTAGAGGGACGGCGGTCTTGGTAGATTTGCAGTGGTCTGATACTCCTTCCATTTCAAAATGATCGCGCACAGTGCTCCTTGGGATGTTTAAAGCTTGCGAAATCTTTTTGTACCAAATCCGCTTTAAACTTCTCCACAACAGTATTACGGACCTGCCTGGTGTGTTCCTTGGTCTTCATGATGCGCTCTGCGCTTTCAACAGAACCCTGAGACTATCACAGAGCAGGTGCATTTATACAGAGACTTGATTACACACAGGTGGATTCTATTTATCACCATCAGTCATTTAGGACAACATTGGATCATTCAGAGATCCCCCGCGCTGAACTTCTGGAGTGAGTTTGCTGCACTGAAAGTAAAGGGACCGAATAATTTTGCACGCCACGAACAAAATTTTCAGTTTTTTATTTGCTAAAAAGTTTAAAATATCCAATAGATTTCATTCCACTTCACAATTGTGTCCCACTTGTTGGTGATTCTTCACAAAAAATTTTAATTTTATATCTTTATGTTTGAAGCCTGAAATGTGGCAAAAGGTTGAAAAGTTCAAGGGGCGAACACTTTACGCAGGCACTGTATATATATATATATATATATATATATATATATATATATATATATATATATATATATATATATATATATACATATATATATATATATATATACATACACACAGTGCACTGTATGACCCCATCAATTCACTATCAACATGAATAAAGTCCTGTATTAGTGATGGGCATTCAGACAACATTTGCAAGGTTACAACTATGAAATATTAGAAGGTTAAATGGTTAACCATTCCATCTTGGTGACCATTATTGCTAATTAAAAAAATATAGAACAATCAAGCAAAACTGACAAATGCAACAACTTATATATTTATTGTAAACATTCCAAAACAAGTTTGCTAGTTCAAAAATAGACTAAACATTTTGCTGCACTAGGTGAGACAAAATTGTTCCTGCCTCTCTAAATAAGCAACGACTCCTCCAACAGACAAATCCACAAAAGCCAACAGCTTCCGCATAGCTCTCAAACAGACAAACACATTTGAGATTTTCAATACACAAATAATTCCTCAAACACCTCTCATCATAACTGCTCCAATTACCCTGATCCACTTTCTTCATATGACTGTATGTAGATGTATAACAGTTTGCTCCAAGATTTTGGTACATTTGGTGAAGTGTAAAAGCTGTTTTCATGCACTTCATTGCAAAATGCCAAATAACGTGATTGGTTAAACTTGTCAAATTACTTCCTGTTTCTACTTTTGTGATGGCAAGTAAAGGGTTGTGATGGCAAGTAAAGGTCAGCAGAGGAGAAGGAAAGTCTTATTAATACATAAAACGAGACTTTCATAGGACTGGAGCATCATGGGGAAAATGCTCTTCCGATGTTTATAGAAAAGGAATGGCAGTCAAATCAATAAACAGTTTGAAAGGATTTTTTGTCTTTTTGAATGTGAAAGCAAACGTGTGAATATCAGCTCCTCCCCCAAATGAATCAGTTCAGGTTGCAGACTCAAGTATTCAGCCCAAGTGTGAAAACCCTAAGATCAAACTACATTTTCAGAGGTATAGTTTTGGTACATTGTGTGCCGCTCTACCTCTTGAACTAATTATATGGAGACACCAGCAATATCTTGAGATGGTAATACATTTTGAAAACCACATGCGGGGATATTTGTAGGCAGGTTGTTAGATTTTCTGCTAGCTGCCTCAGTAGCTAATGCTAATCTTGTTGCAAAGAGCTACTGCTAGGAAGCTAAATAACTTTTTGAAAATGGTTCAAATGTAATCTATAATTCTGCTACATTTCTTCAGATCAGAATTACAGTGAAGCACATTAATTATAATAATTATTCAAAATAAATAAAATAAATTATACAAAATTAATCCACTAATATTGGCACCCTTGGTAAATATGTGAAAAATTGTCTTTATTGTTTCAACTTTTGATGTTTTGTACAAAATAATAATAAAAAAACAAAACTCTGCACTCATGGATATCAAACAATGGCAAACAAAGCACAAAATATATCTTGTATGTTAAATATATGTTAAATATATGTGCAATAATTATTGGCACCCCTATGAATTCATATGAGAAAACTATATTTGATGTATATTCCCATTGATCCCATTTTTTTTAGAACACCTGGGTGACTAGGAACAGGTAATCATTCAACCATGAATTCCTGTTTCACAGGGGTATAAATATGAGGTAACACATAGGCTATATTCCCTTAGTCATTCACCACAATGGGTAAGACCAAGGAATATAGATGTGACATGCGGCAAAATGTTGTTGAGCTTCACAAAATGGGAAGTGGCTATAAGATAATAGAACAAGCATTGAAAATGCCCGTTTTCACCATCAGGGCAATAATTGAGAATAATTTAGATGTTATGAATCAGCCTGGAAGAGGACGTGTGTCTATATTGTCTCAACACACTGTGATGAGGATGGTTCGAGTGGCCAAAAAAATCTCCAAGGATCACAGCTGGAGAATTGCAGAAGTTACTTGCATGTTGGGGTCAGAAAGTCTCCAAAAATACAATCCGAAGTCATTAACATCACCACAAGTTATTTGGAAGGGTTTCAAGAAAAAAAGCCTCTACTGTCATCCAAAAACAAATTCAAGCATCTTCAGTTTGCCAGACACTACTGGAACTTCAAATGGGATCATGTTCTATGGTCAGATGAAACCAAAATAGAGCTTTTTGGCACTAAACACCAGAGGTCATTTTGGTGCACATAGAGAAGTAACCATATGGAAAAGTATATTTAATGTTTTGGGGCTGTTTCTCTGCCAGAGGACCTGGACATTTTGTTAGGATACATGGCATCATGGACTCTATCAAATATCAACAAATATAAAATGAAAACCTGACTGCCTCTGCCAGAAAGCTTAAAATTGGCCTTGATTGGATCTTCCAGCAGGACAACGATCCAAAACATACATCAAAATCAACACAAAAATGGTTTGCTGATCACAAAATCAAGGTCCTGCCATTGCCATCCCCGTCCCCTGACCTGAAACCCAGAGAAAACCTGAGCGGTGAACTGAAGAGGAGAGTCCACCAGCATGGACCTAGAAATTTGAAGGATCTGGAGATATTCTGTATGGAGGAATGGTCTAAGATCCCTTGCCATGTATTCTCCAAGAGCTATTATTTTGGCAAAGTGAGATTGTATTGACTAAAAGGGTGCCATTAATTGTAGCACAACTATATTTAACAAGCATTTTTGTTTTCAATAAACCTGTGTTTTGTTTGCATTTGTTCGATATGCATGAGAGCAGAGAATTTTTGTGAATTTTTTGTTTGAACAAAATATCAAAAGGTTAAACAATAAAGACAATTTTTCACAGCCTCCTTTGATCATATTTACCAAGTGTGCCAGAAGGTTACTGTATTAAGTAAGGGCATATACAGTGGAGGGCATATACAGTTGCAATCAAAATGATTCAACCCATGAACACTAACCGTCTTACCCTCTTTCTGTTATTTAATTATTATTATTTATTTATTTTTTGTATTATTATTATAATTTTTTTATAATTTTTTTTATTTTATTTTATTTTATTTTACTTTATTTATTTATTTATTTATTTTCTTCCTCCCCCCTCTCTTTTGGTTTTGGCTGTAGTTGTTCTGTGGGGGTTGTTGGGTGGGGTGTTGTGTTATAATGTTAAAAACGCAAATTTCCAATAAAAATTCTATGGCAAAAAAATAATAATAATAATAATTTATTCAACCCCCATTGAAAATCTGGTTTATTGTCAAAGTGTACAGACTGTTTGCCATGAGCAAATCAAGCAAAAGCCTATGAAATAGTTCAACACAATGAATGCTTCAAATGGTTTCCCCAAATTCAACTTATAATGATTTCTCGAATTTCAAAATTATTCAACCCCCTGAATTGAATTCCTCACAAAGCACAAATATGCGAAACAGGTGTTCTCAAGCATACCTGATGCAATTAATCAAGGGCTTCATTAGTTGCACCAGGTGTGCTTGAGCTGGAACACATGAAACACCTGAACTGACTAGGGGCAGAACATTTATGAAATACCCAGATGGGGCAGAAAAAGGACGCTATCAATGGCTGTAACCAGATTTCTGAGAAAGCGGGTTGTGAAACCCTCGAGTGACTGCAAAAGACCTGCAGCAAAACTTGGTGGCAACAGACACTGAGGTTTCAGTGAGAAAAGTAAGACGTGTACTAAATGCAGAAGGTTTCCATGCCAGAACTCCAAGACATACGCCACTACTGACCCAAAAGCACAAGAAAAGTCTGTTCAAAATCAGATAAATAAGCCACAGAAGTTTTGGGATTCTGTTCTGTGGAGCGATGAAACAAAACTGGAACTTTTCGGCACGATGGATCAGCGGTATGTCTGGAGGAAGAAGAATACTTCGTCAACAGTCAAGCATGGTGGTGACTTGGTGATGCTCTGGGGCTGCTTTACATCCTCTTTGCACACTCCTGCAGCATGTGAAAGGCAAGATGGATTCATTGAGGTATCAGTAAATCCTAGGAGTACACGTCATGCCATCTGTGAGAAAGCTGATGTTTGGGTGCCATTGGACCTTCCAACAAGACAATGATCCCAAGCATACCTCAAATTCCAACAAGGCTTGGTTGCAGAAGAAGTCCTGGATGATTCTACGGGCCATCAAAGTCACCTAACCGAACTCCATAGAAAATCTCTGGTGGGATTTGAAGAAGGCGGTTGCAGCATGCAAACCCAAGAATATTACTGAACTGGAGGCCATTGCTGATAAGTAATGGACTAAGATTCCTCTGGAACACTGCCAGAAGCCATGCATCTCATTTGCAGCAGGTCATAACAGCAAAAGGGTTCTCTACTAAGTACTAAATATGCTTGTCCTACTTGAAATATGGATTTATCCCGGTAGGTGATTCCCACATACCAAGCCCGCTCTGCATAATATGTGTGCGAACGGCTCGCTAATGAGGCAATGAAGCCTTCAAAACTGCTTCGCCACCTGGAGACCATGCACCTTGGATTAAAAGACAAGCCCCTGAAGTATTTTGAAAGAAAAAAACAGGAACACGACGGACAGAAGAAATTACTGAGGGCCACCACGTCAGTAAATGCGAATGCACTGAGAGCATCGTACTTGGTGGCTAACCGTATTGCTAAGGCTAAAAAGCCATTCACTATTGGTGAAGAATTGATCTTGCCCTCCACTGAAGACATTTGCTGTGAACTTCTAGGAGAGGCTGTTGTTAAAAAGATAGTGTTATCGTGAGTTAAAATTTTCATGAAAAAAAAATGTTCTTTATATTCGTTTTTGTGGCGTATCTGTATCTTATTTTGAAGGGATGTTTAAACGTTACCATAGCGACCAGAGTCAGAGAGCGTTAGGGTAGTGGTTGAGAGGAGAGGAGAGGACAGGAGTAGAGCTTGTGAGTCTTAGCGGGCACACCAACATGCAGAAGCCTTATCTGACGGTTCAACCCCTCCCCGGGCTGCAGTAAAATTGTCAAGAGTTGACCGGTCCGCGGTGATAAAAAGGTTGCGGACCACTGCTGTATATAACTAGTTATTGATATTTTTGCTTAACTTCACTTATTTTGCCTTCACATAAACTTATATGCTAGAAGAGTCAGTGGAGTGAAAGCCTCTACTGAGACAGTACATATGGGTGGTGCAAACTGGTTGTTGCCACTATGTTTGGCCTCAAAACCTTCATTTTAAATGCAGAGCTTATTAATCTACATGGGTAAGGGGTGCATGGGCCACTTTCTCAAATATATTATACCAATAACGGTGAAAAACCTTTAACCCAACCTTTAACTGTTTTTTTTTTTTTTATTAAAGATGTAGTCTTTCTAAATGGGAAAAGAGGAGTTTTGTGAGGGTTTTTGAATTATTTTGAGTTATTAAATAAATTGTTAGGATCTATACATTTGAAAATCATCCTACACCCCAACATGGAAAGTGTAATTCAGTAATAATATCTAACACCTTCCAAAAAGAACCACACAAACTAAATGAAGAACTTTCCTTTTATTCAAACAGACATTTTTACTTAAAATCAGTCTGTGAATAGTTATGCAAGACAACACAGCAACGGCCATGCTTCAGAAAATCCTCATTCCTAATTTAAAGACTGGCCAATTCCCTTCATCCATGTGCCCTCGTCAAACAAGTACTGCCAAGAAAAAGACATCCATGTGGCAGTGGTGCAGGCTGTGACTCTTACCACACACACAGACACATACACACACACGGCTCTAGCCTGACACAGGGTAATCACCAATCATCCGCACACTCAGTCAATCATACACACCCTGCCTTTTGATGAGTCAGGCTTCTATGATCCATGATTTTTGACTAGTGGGAGTGTGTTCTCTCCAACTGCTCCACTATGCACTTGAGCAGGAACAGCAAAAAATCTAAATTGCAGATGGTACAGATTAGGCTACTCTCTGCAGCAGAGAGTACTTCCCTTCACTGCACAGCTCTCTCTTAGAAATATGTACTAAAGTGCCAAACAAGACTAGTCCTGTCTGTCACTATATTTTAAGACCTTTGCTTACGATAATTGCTTTGACTTTTGTTAACATTGAATTACCAACTAAACCAGTACCATTATGTAGATCAGAACAAGTTACTCTGTGCAAATATCTACTTTTGACACTGAGCATAATTTACGCAAACCATGGACACACTATGTTATTCGCTAAAAACATGTTGTAGTCTGAGTTTCTAGGAAATGTTGAAATTAATGTTTTTGGTAACAGTATATCACATTGGATGAAAAAAATTAAATACTGTTCCTTCCATAGGAGTAGGCAGATGCTTGCTATATGGGCCTTTGGGGTCAGGCTTGGGGGAATTTATTTCCTGTTCATTTTACGGTTAGTTTTGGCCAGGATGATCATGGCACACTCTAGTTTCCATGTGCTCCCCCTCTTTTGCTCAAGGTTCAAGTCTTTTGCTGCTGACTTTTCAGCTCTGTGTTACCGTAGTAACAATTTAATGTTGACTGCTATCCTTCCAATGAACCTGCAGGAGAGGAATGATGAAGTTCCTCTCAGAAAACAGAAGGCAGATTTTCTACCTTTCCTTTTAGCCAGATAATTTGATAGCATTTCCCATGGAAATTTAAAAAGCCAGATGTATTTAAAGTTAATAAATACTGACTAAACATCCAAACTAAAAGACAAATGATTAAACCTTGACCTCATGGTTTGTATGAGGGAACAGTGTATAAGTATGTAATTTTGAATCTGCATGCCATAACCTGCTTTCACATAGACCACATATCGGCAGTCACAATCAAAATGTGTTATATAAAGTAGAATGCTGTGAACCTCAGAACTGGATACGTACACTCCATACATAGACAATAGCTACAAACTAAAGCTAAACAGAGACCAATCTGTAAAGGTGGCATCTAAGCACCAGTAAAATGAACAGTGTTAAAATTTATTGATTACAGATCTGTACATTTAGACCAACCCTTAACAAAGTAACCATACTACCCTGGCATGTATTACTTTTATATTAAAAGAATGCCTTGTCCATTAAATGGAACAACTTCAGATGGAAGTACAGACTTTGCCCATAGAATGAAAGTTACTAACCTATCACACAGTGGGAAGGATTTCTTGCCTGTATGCAACACATTAACATCCGACCGCACAGTGTTTCCAGCTGCTTGAGTGATTCAAGGTCGGGCACAAGGTTTAGTCTTCATAAAAGTGCCTTCAGAGAGATTTCTAGAAGTTTATGCCTTTTTCCAAAGTATTTGCCAAAAAAGCTACAAACGTTTGTCCTCCGAGCTAGCTTTATCATCCCTTTCTGACAGAGGGGGAGAGAAGGGGGCTATTCGATCAGAGCCAAAGTAAATTCCGCCTCCTCCCAAATTCACACTGAAATGTCACAGACTATATACAGTGGTTCCCTCACGTTACCACTTATTCAAGATCTAATGACAAATTCCCAGAGTCCTCTGTTATATCATTTGCAACAGCAAAGCTGACTGATGGATAGTGCTAGCCTAATTTTCCTGGCTTCCAGGTGTGTAATGTGTTAGGACCATCTCAAAGGTCAGTGTGTGGAAATATGAGGCACATCAGCTCTTGAA
Source organism: Ameiurus melas (assembly GCA_012411365.1). NCBI lineage: Eukaryota > Metazoa > Chordata > Actinopteri > Siluriformes > Ictaluridae > Ameiurus > Ameiurus melas. Next base: position 16,055,243 of record CM022761.1, on the reverse strand, counting down.
AATGTGACGAATGCTTCTTGTCAGCATGGTGAACTTTTGTCCTGTGATTGTGCTCTTGATGACAGCAGAGGAGAGCCAGTACAACACCAAAACAGGAAGTGCTTCATTATCAGATGTTTATTTCCCTCATTGCACACTACTTTGTTTGTTATACACCAATCGCAAAATGAAAATATGAAACAAGAATGTTAGTTTTCTTCTTAAATGTAAAAGAGAAGCATTTATTCAAGCTGGCTTATCTCAAGAACTACTGTACCCCCCAAGCATAATGGACTCGCTTTCCAATTAGCAGTGGAACTGGTCCCAAGTCAGGTATTATTCAGAAGTAAAGTAGAAAAACATACCACATTTCATACCTCTTTATACAAGCTTTGTACACTAGCTGGGCACAGGACAGTGATGAATGGCCCAGTAGTGTGGTTTTGCATTCAGCAGGAAGTCAAAGCAGCTCTGTGTGGTTTGCATAGTGTCCTTCCATTAAAGTGACTGCAGTTCGATGTGAAACTCTAAACCAAACTCAGAACCAAAAGTTCATCCAGAAGATGAGACATCATACAAATGAAACGCTGTGGTCAAGCTCAGCTGCATATGAGGCCCTGTTATTTGGAAGCTCTCTAAATGTTTTAATTTAGCATAAATAAAATGAAAAAAAAAGTTTTTATAATTCTTTACCGATCTTTACCCTTTATACAGTACATTTAGACCTACTACTCTGGCACTTTTATATTAAAAACCCATTTATTATGGTATACTCTATATGGCATAAATATCACATGCAGGCAACTTGAGAATTATTGTCATACAGAACAAAATTGGCTGATCACCTTCATTGCACTTAACAGTATTTTTAACTAAGTATTAATTACTTCATTATTATTCATTATCTGACTTGATGGTCAACAACTATCTGGTTTAAAGCTGTTTGTCTGTCCCCACAGTGAAGAATAATAGAGTTGGTCGAGGATCTGAAAAATTAGACCCAGGGGTGCCAATATTTCTGGCGTTAAATGTAGGCAATATTAAAGATACCGGTGACACCAGTAAAATATATACAGCTCCAAGCAGTGCATGCTTTTTGAACATGTTACTATAAAAAAACATTTCTCAGCCATACAAGAGCAAGTGGTGAAGTCAGCATGCTACCTAAACCATTAAACCTTCAAAGTCCTACGGTACACTACTTATGCTAGGTTATACTACTATGTTATAACTAAACATCTGGTTCACAAAGCAGTTAAAACAAATCCTAATAATCCCAATAATGGAACAAGTAATCTTTTCATCCCATCTCAATTTCATCATACATAGGCTTTGTAATCGCGATAAAACACTCGATCCTTTTTGAATCAAAGCAAATTAGTGCTTTGAGCATTGAGCTCATCATTTGCTTAACAGAAAATATGAATATAAAAAAATAAGCTTGTAATGTACAGTACACAGACAAATGTATGGCTTAGAACTACTTTCCTTGGCAGTCCTCCAAGCCTGTAATATTAATGCCTGAGCAGACAACATTTATCCACATCTCTTCCTACATATCTATATGTAACACTTTTCTGTCGGTGTCCTGTTGATTGGACAAGCAAAGAGCAGAAAATATGTGTAAATGTATTCGTGTCTGTAAGCCTGCACACTTGTATGAGTAAAAATGGTCAGGAGAATGGGAGAAATCAGTCATTTTTTCCACTGATATCAAAGCCATATGATCGTGCTGGGTTGGATCTCAGCACATGGAGTTTTCAGCTCATCCCATGGGTTTTGGGTGATCCAGAGCAGCACGCAAGGTTTTGAGACCAACACTGTTGCTTGGATTTTCCATCAAAAACAAGCCTTCTGTGTGCACTACATGTCCACTAAAACTGCATCTACATGCACTGTTGAATAACCTACCTTCTCCGCCCAACAAAACCTTGTAGAAATGAAATGAATGTTAAAATTGCATTAATTATTAACTACATCTACTTAAACATAAGTCTCAGGCAACATGATGTCATACTATTGTCAAAGGGTCAACAGTAACCTTGTGACAGACGATAAAAAAATTCCAAATCTCTGTTTTTCTCTCTCTCTGAAATTCCTGCCTTCAAGCCAGAAAGCAGCATCAAGAAAATATCAATACTGGATTCTGCCCTGAAGCAAGGTTCCAGTGAGCAAGTTAGTGAGCATTCACCACTGCATTACACTCGCCTGAAGGAATGTGAACTTGACCTGAAATGCACTGGACAAGAAATCCACAAAGCCAGGCATTGCATGTTAGCAATGCCGTCTGTCTGCTTGTGTAGCAGATTAACAACCAACCATGCAAGGTTGCAGCTTGTCTCTTAGCTTCGAGCAGGAGCTCATCGTGTTCTGCTAAAGGGTCACGTCCGCACATTACTGTCACTGTTCACTCTGAAAACAATGGTACAATTTGGATGGAGCTGTTCAGAGTGGTCTAGTTTAAAAGGGTAAGGAGTTTAAAAGGGTCATGGTGTAACTGGGTTAGTTTAATGTACTGCATAACAAAAGCTGTAAAAAAATAATGCAAAACTAGTTGGATTTGCTTAAGATAATCGTATAGTAAACACTTAGCCATGTAGGTGATGAAGGGAAATGCTGCACATGTTTAAACTAATATATAAAGGTTCCATTTATCTGTTATATTCAGCAGCAGCCTGGGACCACAGACTTTGGTGGGGACAGAACAACATTAATAATGACATAGCTGCAAACAAATTTAACCCCATAATAGGCAGCTGAAAGTCAACATTCAATATTCAATCTTTCGGCATACAGTCTAGTAGCTCATTATTGCGTTGTTTTAGACATAACTTTTTAAAAGCCCCACTACATCTCAAAACCTACAAGAAAGACACAAGAGATACCCATTTTTTTTTCATACTTTGTGTGGGGGAAAAAGGACTTCGTAGTGTACATACATTACTGATATATGGGTATCCACTCCATAATCCCCCTTTCCCACTCCCAAATCTTTGCCTTACAATAGAAAATGTTCTGTAGACACTGTTTACACTAATAGATTTAATTCAGTTTTATTAAATTCTTAAATTCTGCTATAAAACAAGAACTTAATGTTTGTGGAGAATTTTAAACTAGCCCAAACTGGCATAAAAATGCCACCCTGGCAACCCTATCATTAACTGTTCCTCTCCTCAGCATGGGGCAGCATGATTCCTATCCAAAAGGGCCTGTATTAGCAAATTAAGTTCCCATTTTTAATCATTAGGTGCAACTAATATCATTGGTCACTCAAAACAGGTCACTCTATTTGGACAGGATATGGAGTTGTGAATGAGAACTTTGTGAAGGTTATCAGTTGTTAAATGGTTTAATATTGGCACCCTTGGTAAATATGAGCAAAGAAGGCTGTGAAAAATTGTCATTATTGTTTAACTTTTGGATCTTGTGTTAAAACAATTCACTAAAATACTCTGCTCTCATGCATATCAAACAATACAGGTCTATCAAATAAAATATATGTTTGTTAAATATAGGTGTGCAACAATTATTGGCACCTTAATGAAAAATATATATATATATTTGAAGTATATTGCCAATAATATTTTAAATTTTTAGTACACCTTCGTGACTAGGAACGGGAAATTGTTCAACCATGGATTCTGTTTCACAGGAGTATAAATATGAGGTAACACATAGGCCAAATTCCCTTAGTCATTCATCACAATGGGTAAGACCAAGGAATATAGCTGTGATGTGCAGCAAAATGTTGTTGAACTTCACAAAATGGAAAATGGAAAAAGCATTAAAAATGCCCATTTCCACCATCAGGGCAATAATTAAGAAGTTCCAATCAACTGGAAATGGTATGAATCATTTGGAATTGGACGTTTGTCTATATTGTCTCAACACACTGTAGAGTGGATGGTTCGAGTGGCCAGAAAATCTCCAAGGATCACAGCTGGAGAATTGCAGAAATTAGTTGTGTCTTGGGGTCAGAAAGTCTCCAAAACTACAATCCAAAGTCATGTACATCACCACAAGTTGTTTGGAAGGTTTTCATGAAAAAAGCCTCTATTCTCATCCAAAAACAAACTCAAACATTTTCAGCTAGCCAGACACTACTGGAACTTCAAATGGGATCGGGTTCTATGGTCAGATGAAACCAAAATAAAGCTTTTTGTCAATAAACACCAGAGATGGTTTTGGCACACACAGAGAATGAGCCATATGGAAAAGTACTTCATGCCCATGGTTAAATATGGTGTTGGTTCTTTAATGTTTTGAGGCTGTTTTTCTGCCAGAGGACCTGGACATGTAGTTAGGATACATGGCATCATGGACTATCAAATATTAATAGATATTAAATGAAAACCTGACTGCCTCTGCCAGAAAGCTTAAAATTGGCCATGATTGGATCTTCCTGCAGGACAACGATCCAAAACATACATCAGAATCAACACAAAAATGGTTTACTGATCACAAAATCAAGGTTCTGCCATTGCCATCCCAGTCCCCTGACTTGAAACCCAGAGAAAACCTGTGGGGTAAACTGAAGAGAAGAGTCCACCAGCGTGGAGCTCAAAATTTGAAGGATCTGGAGAGATTCTGTATGGAGGAATGGTCTCAGATCCCACCTCATCAGGCATTTCAGGAGAAGACTCAGAGCTGTTATCTTGGCAAAGGGAGGTAGCACAAATTATTTACTAAAAGGGTGCCAATAATTGTTGCACACCTATATTTAACAAAAATATTTTTTGATAAACCTGTGTTGTGTTTGTAGTTGTTTGATATCTATGAGAGCAGAGAATTTTGTGTATTTTTCACAGCCTTCTTTGCTCATATTTATCAAGAGTGCCAATATTTAGTGGAGGGCACAGTAGGTGTGTGTGTGTGTGTGTGTGTGTGTGTGTGCGTGTGTGTGTGCGTGTGTGTGTGTGTGTGTGTGTGTGTGTGTGTGTGTGTGTGTGTGTGTGTGTGTGTGTGTGTGTGTGTGTGTGTGCATATATATGGCGAACCTTCCCCTCACCACTGGTTATGTTTTCACATTTATGTCATTGCTCACAACTACACTGCGTCCATTCTGTCACTACATCTCTCTGTGAACTAATTTTAAACTGATGGTATAAAAAATGTGTGCTTTAATCAGCAACAAATGCCCATCATTGCTTATCCCTTAAAAGCAACTTCCTGGTGATTATAGCACAGACTAGGCACAGTCTAGATTAGTGACAGCCTTTTACATAAATTAATATGATAGAAAACTACAGTTGGATAGTCACATTAGCTTTGGTATCTCTTCAACAAAAATAAAATTGAGGCAACTTTTGACAGATTTAGGTTATTTACTCCTCAGATTTCCTCTCCTAATGCTCTGTTATGTGAGAGAAGACTGCACAGTTTAGGGATTGTTACTAGACACGTCAGCTGCAAGCTGCTTAAGAGGAGCCTTCTGACCAAACTCTACCACTATAAATCTAGACCATTATTCTCAGATTTAAAATGTTCAAATTAATCTTCATTAAATCAGCATAATTTCCACATTAGGTCTCATAACATTTTTGGTGAGACTCCTCAATAAGGAAAAAATACTATCAAATTTCTAAAATAAATGTTTGCTAAACTAAATCTTACTGAGATGCTTCTTTCCTTTTCCAACACACATACAGGGAAGAAATTTATGTTACAGCTCAGGTGAGACATCATACAAAGGTCCAATCTGATATTGTACCTTGGCCAGTTAGGAAAACTAACAAGTCCTTTTTTGGGTAAGTACACAAGTGTATCTAGACATGTGTGTGTGTGTGTGTGTGTGTGTGTGTATAATAGAAAAACCTCCAAAATGAAATAATACAGATTAATACGAATCTGTAATTGGATTGTTCCTTGCCTATTTTAAAATGCACTACCTATATAAATTTGCACTTTAAATATAAAATAGTGGATAGTTCCTAGGTGTTTAATATGGAGGTACTGTCACAGTTACAAATGAAACAGCAGCTTCCCGTTCACAGTTACACCTGAGACCTGATGTCCTGTTACTGTGAAAATACATTTGTGTACTTAAAATAAGCAAACCTGAAGTTGATGCGCATGTGTATTTTCATAAGATGTACTGTTGTGTTCCACATGTAACAGGGAAAACTACACAGGTATTTGTGACACTATATAAAGTGGGGCCAACGGATTTAGACACAAGCAACACACAAAATATACAAACCAAGGAGTTGAGGTTTAATGGCCTAGCTCAAAGTCCCTACAATATCTCACTCACAATCTGATCAGTAGCTTAAAGTCTTAACTACTGGCTGAATTTGTACCATCTAGTGTAACTAGAGCAAATGTGGCATAAAAACTATAGCATAGCTGTAAATTAATAAAAGATATATTTAGCAATTCTGTTCTTTGCTACTCATGTAGAAAGGACCACAAATATAAAAAATAAATAAAAAATTAATGATTATTATTATTATTTGGACTAGTACTTTGATTCATATATTTGCTCATTATATTGTTTATGTTCATTTTATCATTACTGTAAACTAACTGTAAAATTCAGTGTCTATGAACTGCACTATTTAACACATTTGTATTTTATGTTAAACAAGAAAGTTTTCTGAATATAAATATCTACCTTTTGGTCGACAATGGAACACACCAGGTCTTTCACAGCATTGAGTGACAGGTCATGTGGCTCCAGGCTGACTGTCTCCCTGGTGAGGCCAATCTGAAGGAGAAAGGAGAGTCCATGGAGAGAACCTCTGGAGAGTGTAGGGCTTGGAGCGCTGTGACTGCCGTTGGACAGACGGCCAAAGAGGGCCACAGGGGGACTCGGGGATGGGGTCGGGGGCGTAGGCTGGGAGTGGAGGTAGGCTTTGGGCAAGGGTGGAGGAGGTGTGCTACTGCAGGCAGACATTGGCTTTCCTCCAACCACTGAGATGACTGCTGAGTAAAACCCAAAGGTGATGAGCCTGAAATCTGTGTCTCAGCAACACCACTTTTCTGAGTTAATAAGAGTTTCTTCTGGACATCTGCCCCTTATATGGTATGGTCAACAGTGTCTGAACTGTCAGTCTTGCACAGTCCTTTGTATAAGCTATGAAGTATGTGTTATTTTTGTCTTCTGAATTTACACACTAATATGGTCATCCCAATAGCATAATCACACAATAATAATTAGAAATACGCTCTCGTTACACAGTACCCGTGGTGCTCTATGGTGTACACATTGCACTGATAAGTGCATTTGATGATGTCTCAGCTGAGCTATCAGGATCTCATCTTGAAGCTTGACAGTGCAGCTGTCATCCTAGAAATCCTAGTCTTCGTGTTCAAGTTCCATTCCTGCTTGTCACGCTCTGTCAAGGAAACAAATAGATCAATGTTCAAAACATGCAGTATGTCTTACTTGTATCTCAGATGTAGCCTACACGCTCATTTCATAGAAATAATAAATGTTACCAAAGAAAAAAGTAAAACACGCTTTCTGAAGGGCTACAAGCACTCTGCAATGGAGAAAACTGTTGGGCTCTAGTTGAAATGTTTATGATTAAGAACCTAATAATTACATATAAAAAAAATTCTATTAATGCAATTGCTCTCTGTAACCAACATCTGGAAGCCTTGCCATTCCACACATCTGGAGAGGATCCTCCCCCTCTCGATCGTGTCGCTGGCAGAGAACCACAGCTGCCAGCAAAACAACTTTACAATCGTTGTGCTCGTGTTCACTGTAGGGTGCAGAGTAACATAGTAACATACAGAACCGAGTAATTCAATATTGATAAACAGTCTACATTGAAAAACACACATTACCTGGATATATTCAGAAAAGGCGTTTTCTCATTCGTGGATAAGAAACGAACAACAGCAAAAAAAAAAAAAAAACTTAACTTCCAGAAACGACGCTGGTTAAAGTGTTTTCAGAATCCCGTATTTACTCAAAAGCTTTAAATCCCTGAATTGTACAGATTCCTGTACTGATCTGGATTACAGACTTGTGTTGCTCTTCGAAAACTTTTTCTTCTCTCAGGTCTAGTAGCGAAAGGCTCCTTCATGAGTGCGTCGTGTTTTCAGCTGTGGCTGTAGCCTCCAACTTCGCTGAAAGAGAAGAATATGCCCACAGGTCGTGGTGAAGCTCGCTGAAAGCAAACGCCGTTTCGGAGCCCAAGGCGACTCCACTACAGTCCCATAAACCTTGTGCGTTTCTCGGGCTTTTTTCCTGCTTTTGCATCACGCGCATGCCTGGCTTGATAACAGTTTCCGTTATGTGGACGGAGGCTGAGAGAGCTTTAGCGACCTCTACCAGTACGATTCACATTCACCTTGCGACTCTGAAGTACTGTGCAAGGCCACAGCGGTGAATCGGTTCTTATTGAACGACTCTTTTGGATGAGTCGGGGGAAACGATTTGAAAGCAAGAAATTAATGAGTCTAAAGTGTTTCCGTCTGTTCGCTAGTGTACCAGGTTTTGCTGTTAGATTGATATTATTAGCAATTCAATTGTAGTAATTATTAATCGTTACTACATCTTGACTACCCTGCTGAAAAACAAACAATAGAAACCCCTCGTAGAATTTGTAATGATTTTAATGGTTATAATGGGAATTGTGTTGGTTTTAATGGGAATGTAATGGTACCTGTGGGTCTCTACTGGTCATTTTGCCTTCAATTGGTGGCATGTTAAGTGTAGTGGATACCATTAAGTAATAGTAATAGTATAATAATAATAGTAATAGTATAAATAAAAGTAATGGTAATGTTTTTAATGGCTAGCTGATTGCTTGTAATCGTATTTGTAGTGGAAACCATTAGAATTTCTGTGATGGTTTCTAATGTTTTATTTTTGAGTTATCAACCACAGGGTAGTTTACTTTCAAAGGTAGAAAGAGTGTAGTATAAACAAAATGTCAGCATGATATGTGGGACAATGTGGAAAGGTTGAAATACTCTGTGTGTGTGTGTGTGTGTGTGTGTGTGTGTGTGTGTGTGTGAGAGAGAGAGAGAGAGAGGAAGTGGAAGTAGCAATAAATAAGTTTACACAATCTCCCCTAAGCCACTAGTGTCTGATCAGCCAAAGCATGTTTGATGTTTGCTTTAAATAGATATACCCTTAGGGTAGAAATTTATTTATAGCAAGAATAAATGTAGTTTATTATGTTTCACAGATATTCCTGTTGCCATGTTAACATAGCCTAATATATTAATAGTTCGTAAAACTGTATGAGATGATACCAGTTACCTTTTTAATATCAGTGTAATCAAGATGATCCTTTTCCCCTGCTCACTTCTTTGAAATAGCAGGTGTGTGGGTCAAAGCCTAAATATGATTGGTAATATAAAATTAATTCTGTGTTGTCTTCAGAACAGAAATAACATTTTAATCAAGAACAATGTTTGAGGGTTTGTTTTTAAATCGTCTTTAACTGCCATAATTACTGGAATTAATATGCAACTTTGATGAATGTTGTATTCGTTCTCATTTTGTTTTTTTCCAAGAAAGCAAAATTCAGTTCTTTATTTAAGGCTTGTGTAATAAATAAATAAAAAAGTTAGTTGCTGAAGTTGCTCAGGGGTATAAAAGAGGCCGGAAGAAGTTATAAAAGTGGGCGTGCAAGTTAATAGAGACTGATTAGTTTAGCCTACAATCAGAAAGGAAAAGGCAAATGACCTTAGTAATCTTGTGATAATGACATAACCCAAACAGCTGGAGATCACAAAAATACCGGGGATTTGTTGTCAAAATAAAACAGGATCACCCGATGCAGTAGGCCTATGTCATTAAGTTCAGAACACTAAAAGATGTTAACGTGGTGAAAAGTGGTGTTTCTATGTTATAGTGCAAAGTGCTTGAGGAGGATTCATCAATCATCTGCTTAATCAACTTTGAGAGCGACTGCAGTGTTTTAATGATGTCTTTTTTGGAACATGGAAAATGAAATAATGAAGATTCTAAGATGTGCTAAAACAGATATGTTTGGTTTCACTCATATTTCTTAATTATCACAAATAACAAGTAACATGCCAAGTGCATGTTAAGATGTCTGCAGATAGAGGAAAAAAGCATACACACTCATATTAAATTTATTACTAGCTACAGTATGTTACATCTTAGTTGGTGTTCCAGAAGACCCAATTTAAACTAAGCACTTGCCTTTTTATATCAGGGGGTGGAATATATGGACTGACATTTTTATTTATCTATGTATTTATTGCTGGCAATGAAAATATAATGTAATATAAAAGCAGGGGACAATTTTAACAGCTTTTTAAAACAAATGTTTTTTTTTTTGCCAACGCATTGCCAACGCATTGCCAACGCATTACAGAAATGAAGAACTATTATTAATAAACATATTGTATTAATATACATATAGAAACATGGAATTGAAAAACCAAGCATAAATATAAATATTGGCAGTCATACAATGAGGGAAAAAAGTATTTGATCCCCGGCTGATTTTGTATGTTTGCCCACTAACAAAGAAATGATCAGTCTATGATTTTAATGGTAGGTTTATTTGAACAGTGAGAGACAGAATAACAACAACAAAAAATCCAGAAAAACACAGGTCAAAAATTTTATAAATTGATTTGCATTTTAATAAGGGAAATATGTATTTGACCCCTCTGCAAAACATGACTTAGTACTTGGTAATTACTTAGTAATTACTTTTAAGTTTCAATGCCCTGACCACAACACTTTCACCCAGTTGTCCTCTGGTGGTCAGATGAGACCAAAATGAAGCTTTTTGGTATCAACTCAACTCGCCGTGTTTGGAGGAGGAGGAATGCTGCCTATGACACCAAGAATACGATCCCCACCTTCAAACATGGAGGTGGAAACATTATACTTTGGGGGTATTTTTCTGCTAATGGGACAGGACAACTTCACCGCATCAAAGGGACGATGGACGGGGCCATGTACCGTCAAATCTTGGGTCAGAACCTCCTTCCCTCAGCCAGTGCATTGAAAATTAAAAGTAATTACTAAGTCATTACCAAGTAGTAAGTCATGTTTTGCAGAGGGGTCAAATACATATTTGCCTCATTAAAATGCAAATCAATTTATAACATTTTTGACGCGTTTTTCTGGATTTTTTTGTTGTTATTCTGTCTCTCACTGTTCAAATAAACCTACCATTAAAATTATAGACTGATAATTTCTTTGTTAGTGGGCAAACATACAAAATCAGCAGGGGATCAAATACTTTTTTCCCCCACTGTATATAAGACAATAAAAAAGAAAAGACAGACAGAGCTCTCTGTGTGTGTGTGTGTGTGTGTGTGTGTGTGTGTGTGTGTGTGTGTGTGTGTGTTTGGGTGGGTTACTCAATTACTCACTGTCCCTCAGGTTGTGGCAGGCAGATACAGCATGTCCTGTCCTACTAAAATGCAGTTCTAGTTCATTTTTTCTAACAGAATGGGCAGTTTGTCAGTGTTGGATAGAAGGGAGAACTGGGGGTTTGTGATTGAAAATGTTTAAAATATATTTCACACAAGTGTTTGAATTTGTTACGTTCAGTTAGAAAGTGCATTCATTGTGTTGCTATTTTACAGTGTGCATACTCTCTGCTCTTTAGGTGATTTAGCGCATGATTTCTTATAGCGGCCCATCTCGATGACCATTGAGTGAGTCTGTACTTTGTCAGCGTGGTTCTGTGTTGGTGTTCAGTATTTCTCTCTCTCTCTACCCATCGGTTTCTTTCTCCTGTAGGCTGCGCTGTTTGAGTAAGAACTGAATAGTGAGTCTAGCATCCAAGACCTACAGTAGAACACATGGACTACTGTACACATGGGCCTGCAGAAATTAATCAACGCCGGTGTTTTATAAGTGGAGCAGTAGGCTACTACACAAGGTAAGGGGTGTTTCTCAGTCTCGCACTGCTGATAGTGTCTTTATGTGGATATGACATTGTTTTTATGCTATTATTATTAATTACTGCATGTACATGTAGTTCTGGTTCCAACTGGTGTTAAGATGTACACAAACAAGTCTCATCTCATCTACTATTTTGTACATCTGGTTCTAATATTTTATGCTTTCATTTTATAAATTTTTTTTGTTTGTTTTGATTTGATTGTCACATACCCACACCAAAATTCTACCAATTTACTTCGTGAAAATGTTAACTTGATCCTAAGAGGTCAACTGACCTCGCTTGCAACAGACCTTACCTAGAGCAGAATGTTATCTTTAGCCCAAAAAAATTCTGGGTGTTGGTCGCTAATATCTCATTTACTTTTCACCACAAAATGTTAGTAAATTATTAAGCAGAATGTAGCCAAAAACTTGCCATAAATGTGTGTCCATATTGTGCCCTGTGTACTTGCATAGTTGCTGAAGAAGAATGAATGACTGAAATTCCAGTATAAAAGTACCTGTTTGAATTTGGAGAATGACAACACGGAAATTGTTTCCTTTGTTTCGTCTCAAAAGTTATGTTTTGGATTGATTTTTTGTTGCAGGATACATATTTGTTTTATTTCTTGGTGGTATTATTATTGCTGTTGTTGTTGTTTCATGGATCAAGACCTTGTCATGGTGAAGGGGATTGTGTACTTCGCTAAACCTCAGGGCTATGTAACCAGGAACGTAATGCTCCCACAGTAGGGCCACCCATTGTGAACAGATCTGAGGAGAGATCAGACAAAGAGCAAACCTAAAGACCCCCATGAAAGGTACAAAAAAAGACCAAATGTACCCTACACAGATTAGGGTTATTGTGACCTACCCAGAGGCAGGTCTAGAGGTAATGTCCACAGGCAAGTGTCTGGTGCACAGACCACCCACATAACTCTGTCAAACTCAGCCCAAAATAAGAACCTTGTGGGTTCACCACCAGCACGATTGTGGTGGGGGGATAAGGTGCCATGCCATTCAGATATTCTTAGACGGACTAAACCTTTGCAAAGACCAGACCGTGAACAAGTTTTGCTGAGCAAGTGCGGAGGAATTTTGATCTCTCTTTGGGATATTGTTGAGTGATGGAAGGAGAAATTTGACCAACCCAGTTTCAGGAGGCACCCTCATTTAACCCTGATTTAAGGAGGCAGTGCCATAAATTTCTGATTCTTTGTGATGTGTGTGACTGAGGTTAGTATCATAGTTAAAAACTTTCAATGGCAAATGGGACTGTCACGAATACTCAATTATAATTGACTACTTGATTATACTGTGCTGTATATGTACTGAGCAAAAGTCTTATGCAAATATAAAGGATTGTTGTAGAACAAAGAGATCTGCAAAAATAATGAAATTTTATGTTTCTACATAAAAAAAATACTATAAAGAGCAGCAAACAGTATTAAATGAAACAAAGTCAATATTTGGTGCAATGACCCTTTGAAAGAAAAAAAAATTACTAGTCTCAGGTACAATTTCTGCAGTTTAATAAGGCAATGAGCTGTAATTTTTTTTCCGAGCGTCTTGCAGAACCAGTCACAGTTCTTCTGGAGACTTCTTGCACTTGCTTCTTATTTTTGCAGGAAAACTCATCAAGCAGCCTTCATCAAGTTTTGTTAGTCTAAAAAGTGTTCTTTTACGTAATGTGCTGCTGTCTTTACTGACATACAAACATTTTTCTTTAAAAATGTTTTAGTATTCACTCGATGATGTAGACGTCATAAAATAAATATCTATAACAAAGTTTGTTTGCCAAAGATTTTTGCACCGTACACACATTTTATTATTTGTGTGCGCGCGCCAGAAGGTGGCGATAATGGACAGCAAAGTTGACTTTACAACAAACCACAAGGAAGAGCATTCAGCTTCATGACGGAAAGAAACGTGCAGCCAGTCCAAGCAGGAAAAGGAGCAGTACATTAGTGAAGAGAAATGCACTTACTTATATACCGTTACAGCATGTTTAATGTTCGCGTGTGTTCAGAAATACTCCTGCATGCAGGCGTGTACAGGATGGAAGATAATGGAAATTGAATAAAACAATGGAAACATTATTGTTTCTGAGCGAATAAATAATTATGTTAAGTTAACCAGCGTTAAACTATTTTAAGAGTTTGAGTGAGACACCCTGCTGTATGATAAGTGCAGGCATGTTAAAGCAAACAAGATTTCACTCAGAAGAGTCTGTCTGTTGGATCAAATGCATCTTAATACATGAGCTTCACTCAGCCGCATCTGCATTTATTTACATTGTTTTATGTTACGCTTTATGACGTCTTTTGACGCTTGTTTTTTTTAAACTAAAGATTTCACCACCTTACTCGAGTAGATATTTGGAGTGTGTGTGTGTGTGTGTGTGTGTATATGTGTATATATATATATATATATATATATATATATATATATATATATATATAATATTGAGTGGTTTTTTCCAGTAGTAATGATACTTTTACTTGAGTAACTATTTTTGATGCTCCAACCATCTCTGTCAATAACAAGTACAAGTTATTACTATGAAAATACAAACGCTTTTATAACAGTAAAACTTTAAGTCTACATTTTTAATTTATCTATAACAAATCAGTCAAATTATATTAATTACATTGAGCTTAAGAATTTGCTGTTTTTAATATCTCTTCCTTGTCTCTCTTACAGTTATAAAACGTACTGATACATATTCTGTAGTATTTTTGTTTCAGGTATGCCATGCGTTATTTAAAAAAAAGGGTGGGGGGGGGGTGGTCTGTATATACACTTATTATGACTAAGGGTAGGACCGCACTACACTAAGGGTAAGGCCTCTCTTTGCTCTCAAAACAGCCTAAATTCATCATGTCATGAAAACATTCCTTTGAGATTCAGGTCCATGTTGATATGACTGCATCGACTGGGAAGGCCACTGAATAACAGTGGACTCATTGTCATGTTCATGAAACCAGTTTGAGATGATTTTGCTTTGTGACATGGTGCAGTATCATGCTGGAAGTAGCCATTAGGAGATGGTACATTGTAGCCATTAAGGGATGCACATGGTCAGCAACAATACTCAAATAGCCTGTGGCATTCAAGCGATGATTGATTGGTATTAACATGTGCCAAGAAAACATTCCCCATACCATTACACCACCTCCACCAACCAGGACTGTTGACATAAGTCAAGTTGCTTTTTGCACCAAATTCGAACCCTACCATCTGTGTGCCTCAGCAGAAATCCAGATTCATCAAACCAGACTACATTTTTCTAGTCTTCACCTGTCAACCCTATGCAGCCCCAGTTTAACTATTCTTGGCTGACAGAAGTGGAACTTGACATTGTCTTCTCCTGTTGTAGCCCAGCCATCTCAAGGTTTGACATGATGTGCATTCTGAGATTATTTTCTGCTAAGCACAACTGTACAGAGCGGCTATCTTAGTTACTGTAGCCTTTCTGTCAGCTCGAACCAGTCTGGTTCAACCATGCCATGCTGGTTCAATCAAATGAGATCACATTTTCCCCCCATTCTGAAGGTTGATTTGAAAAATGCCAGAATCACAATTGACTGATTGGATAATTGCGTGAATGAGTAGGTTTACTGGTGTTCCTAATAAAGTGATTGGTGAGTGTGCATTATAAAAAATTATTTGTTGGGAATTTCTTTTCCATTAAAAAGTCAGAATTTTAGGATAAATTGAAGTATATTTATACAGCACTTATATGTAGCATTTATCTAGAGGAAAATTTTTTATTGTCTCTACAAGTAGTTTTCATTAACATATGATATTGACTACTCAATTATTAAACTAAGAAAACAGTCAACTAATCCATTCTCAAAATAATCGATAGTGACAGCCCTAATGGCAAAGCTGCATGGGTGGATGCGATTCATCCAGGGATGCTGAAGATACTGGACAAGGTTGTGGTTATGTGGTCCAATTCACAATACTCAGCCTCCCAGGAAAAGTCTAAGCCAGGATTTTGGAGTGGAGGCTATTACTGATAGTTGAACCTAGGATTCAGGAGATCCAGTGTGGGTTTTGCCCATCTCTTTACTCTTGCACAGCATTGTGAGGGGTCATGGGAGTATAGTAATCCAGACTACATGAGTTTATATGAGGTTGGATGTGGAGAAGGCCCGTGATTGAGTGCGTATTAATATTGGTTGTGCAGACACCTCAGCAGTATGGGGTAGGCGAGTCAATTCAGTCTTTTTGTAAGTCCAGTGAAAGCTGTGTCCACTTTCTTGGCACTAAGTCAGAAGTGATTAAGGTGGTCTCCAAAGATTGTATATAATGTGGTGGTGTTTTATTTAACATAAAATAAAAATGAAAATAATGACTAGGTTGTTTACTTTTGGATAAAGAAATACAAATGAATGAAAGTTAATATTTTGGAAAAGAGGGATCAATCTTATTAGCCCAGGCCATCAGGCCTCCAGTTATATCTTTCACAGTGATGTTTTCTAGTTCAGTTCCAGACATCTTCTCCAGCAGCTGCACAGCCGTCTGAGAGTCATTCCCCAGTTTACACACTACATACACTAGCAAAAAGAAAAAGGTAGGAGGGGTAGGGGGGGAAATCACATCAATAACTGTCCACTACCAGCTGTTTTCACTGCTTGAACAGTAACTCTAAATGGTGGAAGTAAGTTTTTCTTGTTACTCTGAAAGCTGGGAAGATATTTTAATTTAATAAAATTCACCACCATGCAGAATATTTACTGTTTATTTATTATGACTTGGATTTGATGTTAAATCTTAAGAACACAAGTCTACACGGAAATCCAGATACAGTACTGTATGTCATACACAAGAAATACATGTATATTCTTATATAGTTATAATTACACTTCATGCCATAAAGAGTATACAAAATATTGCATATAGAGTGAAAATTTTGCAAGTTACCTGGGACTTGTAATTCAGAGCTCATCTGCAATTTTAGCTCACAGATTTTCTCCTTTAGGAAGTGAATATGGTCTCTCTTTTGATCCTCCAAGCTGGCCAGTGGAATATCTATTAGTAAGGGGAAAAATACAATCTTAATGGTATCATGCTTATGCCATTCTATTGCACTTTTTTATAGTGTCAAATGCACCAAACAGAATCTGTATTTCAAGAAAACTTTTGGAAATCATACTGATGGAAACTGGCAGACAGCAAATGTCCACCTCTACTTTGGGCCGAACATCAAGTAGGAGATGAGGAGAACCGCAGTCCACAATGGATTTATACTCCTGCAGGTAATGATAAGTGGTTTAACAGATCAATTGTTACATTTTTTGGCTTGATAGTAACACAAAATCATACAATACACAAGGTAATAATTAATTAATTGTATATACCTGCACAGAGACTCGCTTTTCTGCAGATAGAAGATTCAATCTTCGACACTGGAAAAAGATAAACAATCAAAATGATCACTAACTTAAAGTTGGCTACTAAAAATTTTTTGTTTTGTTTTTGACACGGGGAATTTTACTTTAGGAGAAAGTTTACTTTAATAAAAGGTAAGATTTCTCTCATATTTTCAGTTAGATTACGTTAATTAACCACAAAGACATTTGTCCATTTCTTTTTTTTATGTCGCAATAATCCACTGACTGTAGAGATCTATATAAATCAGTCCATATTGAATAGTGAATCAACAGTGAAAGCATGATTTCAGACAGAGCTATAGTGACCTCTTGTGGACAGTTTCTTAGTAGCATACAGAGGGCACACCAGGGCATGTCAAATGATACCAATGGAAAAGAGGGAAGTAATGAATAAACACAACAGAACAGACACGTCACCAAAACTTCATTCTGTGACATGATTCTGACCTTATCTGTTGCAGACGAGCCACAGAAGCTCTCATAGTCCTGCAGCTCTGTTACTGTGGGCGTCTCTCCACAAACAACACAGCCAGATTGCTTGGCTCTCAGCTTTATGCTGCGAAACCGACCATCCTGAGCATCAAACATAAGCAGCTGCTGTCCAAAGGAAGCTGCATTAGCCAGTCAAAGACAGCTGCCATCAAATAATGTGTACCACAAGCTAAAAAAAATCAGTGTAGTGAACTGTCTATGTGCTTTCATTGAAGGATACATTTTTGGCCAGAAGCAATCTTCAGAACCTCTAAAGCTTGAAGACAGCCCATGACGCCAACCACTGCAACGAAGATGGAAACATGCTTTTACACTACACAGGACTGAATAGAAATCCCTGAGCACCTATAATAATCTATGGCAAATTGAGTCATTAATAGAAAAGTAAACATTTTTAGATGAGCACCGTTTATTTATTCATCCATCCATTTTCTGTACTGCTTATCCTTACTGAGTCGTGGGGAGTCTGGAACCTATCCCAGGGTGTATGGGGCACAAGGCGGGGGACACCCTGAACGGAGTGCCAATCCATCACAGGACACAATCACACACACATTCACACACTTAGTCAAAGACAAGCCAATCAGCCTACAATGCATGTCTTTGGACTGGAGGCGGAAACCCCTGCAGCATGGGGAGAAAATGCAAACCACGCACACACAGGGCCGTGGCGGGAATCGAAGCCTGGAGGTGTGAGGCAAACATGCTAACCACTAAGCCACCGAGACCCCTTACTGTTTATTTATGCATATACACATTTCTACAAATAAGGAACAGTTTTCCATAAACTGATGAAACTTAGTGGAAGAATAAAAGGTGCTCTTAGTAGGCAGGGTGCAGTAAGTAAGGCTCAGCACACATGCAGCTGAGGAATGTCTATAGGAGCTCACTTTGCAGATGGAGCCTCGTTTACAAATCTTTGCATAGTTTTGCAATGTTCTTTTGCAAAGAAAAGCATGAACACACAAATACACTCCTATGCACAATCCGTTCCTAATTCTAGCATGTTTCAATTTCAATTGCAAATAAGAAACTTGATAAATGGGGCAGCACCGTGGTAGCCTTATGACTCCAGGGTCCCTGGTTTGACCAGGTGGGTTTCCCAGTTCCTCCTACCTCCTAAAAACATACCAGTACGTGCATTGGCTATGCCTAAACTGCCCCTGAGTGTGTGAAGGTGTGCCCACACATATTCAGAGTCATTTCCACCTCACATCCATCCTTCATTTACATGAACTCTTTATCTTAACTGTACTAAAGCAGTAGCTTAGACATAATCAGAACAAGATGAAATTCCACAGACTCAAAGTATAAACTTTGCTACTATTTGATCATAGCATTACAAAACTATCAAGACACTTTAAACATTAAACCTTATGTAGTAAGGCTGTTTTTAAGCTGTCAGTCCATTTTGATTATTAAATAGGAGCTGAGGACAGTGTAGTGTCTATATTTTTTTGGAAATAATCATGGATTATTGATTGTTTTGCTATGCAAGATGTCTCCCTGTTGAATACTGTGCATTGAATCATGCTTGTACTTTTTTGAGGAAAAGAGATTTGCCATTTTAGGACTCGGTTCACTGCTCCCTCAATCAATTAATGTTCCATGATCTGTTTGGTTTATGATTTCTTCGGTGCTACAGGTGAGCATGAGTCTGTTTAACTCTCATGAAGATTAAAGAGTAAGTAGAACTGGGGCTGTAAAATCACATAATGTGCATCCAGGATAACTAGTACCCAGTAAACTTACCAATTCTAGCTGTGAACTTGAACTGTATGTTGGACTCACCCACTCCTAAGACTCCTCCATCAGAGCAGTTTGTGACAGTTTCAGGTGGTGGGGGAACAGGATATAAACACCTGTAGCAAGGCCCTCCATTGTAATTATACACTGTGAGCTATGAGACAAGATAGAACAAGACAGCCAAGCACATTTATGTCCATCTGAAAAAGCTGAATTTACACACTTGATCAGTTAAGTGTGTTTTCTTTTCTTTTTTATAAAATCACATTCACTCCCATTCTAAAGTGTTCAGATGGAAGGCATTATCATTTTAAAAAGTGTCCTACCTGGCCTTCCATTCGCAAAGCACTTGCAGACACTAAGGGTTTGCCACTGAGAACACAGGCATCGTTGACAAGGTAGCGTGTTGGAACATTATCTGAACAATCAGCCACAATGTCGTACATAAAAACAGAAGTAGTCAAGAATGCAAACATTCAAAACAATCAAAATCAAAACAGCACTCAAAACCATGAGACGATACATGTCTAAACACTACAGCATGAAAGGATACTGTTGGATGAGTTGTAAGGCATTCTCAGAGGAGAGCTGGAGATGATATGGCACACACTGTGTTGTAGAATTTAACCTGTCAGAACACTAAAGTTAACACATAACACAGCGTTTAGCCTGGGTTAAACCCTGGATAACAGGGTTTAGCCTGGTTCCTAATGCATACTTGTCTTTAGTGTACAAAAGATGCACCTGTTTAGGGCCTGTGCTGCAGACTGGGCTTTAGGCAGACCCTGTGTCCGCTCTGTGTGCAGAACCTGTCTGTGCAGATTACTTAGCTCCACCTCGTCATAATCCAATAGTCCCAAACGCCCTGATAGTGTACAATACACACATCCAGCAGATTGTTAAATGACATGATCATGAAATTCTTGATCTATGTTTAGTACAATCCATCCAAAGAAATTACTCTCAAAATATGAAATCTGGGCATGATCAACTAGTGTTTACCAGATGCAGACTGGACCATTCAAGACTAACACATGCATTTTTACTGACTGGTGAAGATCCTCCCATATGCCTACCTTGCCAAATTGCTATGACCATCAAGCACATTTTTCACTATAAAACTTTTGGAACTATCAGACAATGCTTTTATTCATAGATTTTTTTAATAGAATAATTATTTTAATATCATCTGAACAGATGTTACAGTTTTTATCCTGTACACAAGTATTCTGTATATAATTGTATATGTTTAAAATTGTAAATATTTATTGCTGAATATTTTGCTTGCCAGGTGAATAGCCTGGTTTCTGACATGGCGTTAAAATTAAATAAATAAATACATTTTGTACAATCCTATGACAAGTGTGCATTAAACCATAATGGGTCTAGGAAAACATTTTCATTTTTAACTGATGGTAGTTAGTTGCCAAACAGGTACACATATACAAGATACAACCTAGTCCAAAATTGCTAAGCATTTTAAATGTCTGGTGTAACTTTCGAGCATTTTCTATTGATGTTTCCACAAATTTAGTTGCCATAAACAGAAAAGATGGAATAACCAGACAGCCGAAGTGAACAAACTAATAGCAACAGGTCTATTAAAGTTGTGGCACAAAGCATTTTTGAGCACTTAATATATTGTATTTTGTATATATACAAAATGATAATACTTTCCACATTCTGTTTGTACATTTCATACAATTCTGTTTGTATATGGTTAATTACAAGTGTACAGTATTTTCACTTTATTAACTCACCCAACTGTATTTGTTGGGTGCAAAGAAAAACTTTGGAGTCTTTCATAATTTAATTTTATTTGAGCGCTCATTCTAGTGCAAAACCAAGAAGTCTGCCTTGAGAGGCTGTCTAAACTGGAAATTTATGTTAAGTTTCCTTGGATCATTGCTCTTTTTTTTTTCTTGTTTCTGCGTTTTATTCTTGTCAGTCTGAATGCGGATCTAACTGTTCAGACTGAGGGTGCAGGATGCAGTACTGGATTCCAGCATCATATATGAAAGTGGGCCAAATCAGAACTCATAATATCCAATTCAATGCGAGTTTGCTTTTTACACCAACATGAAAAAGACAAGTCTGTTTCGCTTATGAAGAACCTGACCACTTTTGCCTGTGTGTGAAGATGACCAATAGTTGAGCCACACTGCAGCTTACCTATTCCAGCCGCAGCGAGGTAGAGGGCTAGAGGACAGCCTAAACCTCCACATCCCACCACCAAAACAGACGTGTTTAGGAGACTCATCTGACCTGGAAAGACAAGAGACGGGATGAATAATTTGTGCCTGTTTTGTCAAACGCAAAGAAGAAACTGTTTCAAAGTGGTGTTACATTAGACATTCACCTCTGACTCCGAGCTCTGGCAAGAGCAGCTGCCTACTGTATCGCATAATGTCATCGTTGGTTAAAGAAGTATACTGCAGCTGAGCCAAATGCGATACCTGGTCTTGTAAGTCCATTAGTAAAGAATTATCCTGATAAAATAACAATAAAATAACAATAATAATAATAATGATAGGGAGGTGTAAATAACGGTATTTTGGGAGATACACTCGGCACACAGGTGTAAGATGCTACATGTTGTACAGAATGTCTTGGAGACATGAATGCGAAAGCAGACCTTATGGATTTGCTCGAGCTTGTTTTTTAAAGCAACGATTTCCGCATCTTTTTCTAGGAGCTGTTTCTTCAGACTTAAAATATCGTCATCCATATTATTAATTTTAAGCAGGAAGGAAATTAAGCACAAACGCTATACAGCTTCCTCAACGTGCAAGAGAACTTCACATGCACACCGTGCAATCACTTCCTGGTCACCACGTCGCCAAGCACGTGTGCGAAGCAGTGATCACGTG
This sequence comes from Ameiurus melas, assembly GCA_012411365.1. NCBI lineage: Eukaryota > Metazoa > Chordata > Actinopteri > Siluriformes > Ictaluridae > Ameiurus > Ameiurus melas. The sequence goes on along the minus strand of CM022761.1, from coordinate 16,032,915 downwards.
TTTGCACTGGCCAATCAAATGACAGGTAATAAACTGCGAAAATAAATACACCTAGTCCTAGATGAATGAGGTTGACCTTGACCACCCAGGCTGAAAGCACGATCACAATGGAAATCTGCTACAACTACTAAGTTATTAGTTCGCAGTATTTCACTCCTGACATACGTTTGCTGCCTCTGTACATTTTTGTGTGAATGTAAGTCATTCATAGTCATACTGCTTATGAAGAACTCTTTAAGGTTAGTGCACATCAGTATCAGTTAGGTCAGGGGTTTTCAAAGTGGGGGACTGGCACCCTGCCCAGGGTGTACCCCACCTTGTGCCCTATGCTTCCAGGGATAGGCTCCAGGTTCCTCGCGACACTGAAGAAGGAGTAAGCGGTAGAAGATTTATGGATGGTTCTCCCAGGGGGCGCCCGGGGGGCCTCAACAGTTTCTTGTGAAAAATAAATAAATACATGATTTTTTCCTTCCTCACTCTCAGACAACCACACACACACAATCAATTCATATTGTAATGTAATGGATCTTGTATGGTAGCACTACTTGTATTGTTCTCTGCTTGATATATCGCTTTGCTTATTTGTAAGTCGCTTTGGATAAAAGCGTTTGCCAAGCGAATAAATGTAAATGTAATACGGTTTACTCAGAAATTTCTGGCAGCTGAAACACTGTACATCTATAGATGCAGGTCAATTCTATTAAATACGCTACATGTAAATTGTAGAACTGGTAATGAAGCATTTTCATCATTTTTGGGGAAACAAGCGTGTTTGTCGTCATGTGGTCTCAATGTCTGTTTCTTTAACCCTGTTACACCAGATTACTGTATGGGGGAGTGGGGTTAAAACACTCGGTTGACGAGCTTTGCGTGCAGTTTGTGCATATGTGAATGTCAAAGCACCATCCTATTTATTCCAGCTACTGGGTGTTACAGCATTCATAAAAACAGAGTCAGGGTGTAAAAATAGTTAGTGTGTAGTTGTCTGAACCAGAATATTACTTTATGCATATTATTACTTTACTGTAACAAAATGAAATCCAAGGTTCCTAAACAAATACACTTACATTAAAATAAATGTAAAACATAAGAAATTAACCATAGCAATTCATTTGCTCATGTTTGGTAAATGGGCACTGCGTCACACACACTCCACTGGTAGCAGAACTACCATGCAAGGCGCTAACTTGCAATCGGGAGCAACTTGGGGTTCCGTGTCTTGCCTAAGGACACTTCGGAATGTGGGCCGGGAATCGAACCGCCAACCCTACGATTAGTGGACAACCCACTCTACCAACTGCGCCACAGCCGCCCACTATTTGTGAATGTGACTTGTCTGGATTTTCTCATGCTCATTTCTTGGGGGAATGAGGGAAAAAATCCATATCCAATGTACTTAATTTAGGTATATCACAATGTTTAAGGTTAATACAATACAATGCCATATCATATCATATCATGTAGACACCGTGGTGTTTGTCTGTTGTGATTCCCACCACCACCCTGTGTGTGTGGAGTTTGCGTGTTCTCCGTGCTTCGGGGGTTTCCTCCGGGTACTCCAGTTTCCTTCCTCACTCCAAAGACATACAGTGTAGACTGAATGGCATTTCCAAATTGTCAATAGTGTGTGAATGTGTGTGATTGTGCAATGCGTTAGCACCCCATCCAGGGTGTACCCTGCCTTGTTCCCCCAGTTCCCTGGAATAGGCTCCATGCTCCCCCACTACCCTGTGTAGGAGAAGCTTATGAAAGATGGATGGATGGCTACAATCCATCCAATCCATCAATTTACAATCTAAAAAAAAGAAATTATATACAGAATTTATAACATATTTATATTCTAACATAATTTATAACAATAACATAATTGTTTTAAAATACATTTATAAATGAAGAAGTCTAAATATTTTTATAGTGTTTATAGTACTTGGACTGATCAGCCATCTACCGGCTCCCAAAACACTGCGAAAGAGGCCGAGCTGGTCAAGATTGTCGTCCATCGTTGCCAGCTGGTTATTGTGGTCTTTAAACTCACAAGGTTGCATTAGCAGTGGTAATTCAGACACTACGAGCACCAGCTACAATTTGCTCTGCCTGTGTTTTGGCAGCTGGTCAGACTAAACTGGATTTTTCAGCATGATTTGATTTCCCAACATGAATGCGTAAATCAAATACGTGCAACTTGTGCAGGGTGTGTGTGTGTGTGTGTGTGTGTGTGTGTGTGTGTGTGTGTGTGTGTGTGTGTGTGTGTGTGTGTGTGTGTGTGTAAATGAATGAGGCGTATTCCCCTATGGCTAGGCTTCAGGTCCTCCTCCCTCCCCCTCACCCTCCCTCTCACCCTCCCTCTCCCTCTCACCCTCCCTCACATGATCCCTCTCTCTAAAGTCGCTGAGAAATAACGGAGATGATGATGTACGCGATGAGAGCCTGTACCGCCATGCGGTTGTTCGCTCTGATCGGCAGCTTTGTAACATTTACGGGCCACTTCTGTACCCAAATACAGTGGACACAAGAAAAGGTAAATTTATTCGCCTTTATAACATATCTTACTGTGCGTTTTGCGTAGTTTTCAAACTAAAACCGTGCATGACGTTGTACTCGAGGATTTGTGCTGATCGCATCTGCCTGTAGGCTAAATGAATCACATGTTTACGCGTTAATGTTACTTCTCAAACTGGGTGACTGAAGTAGTCTACTGCAACAAGTTTATATATATAACCCTGAAAAAGCGCTAGAAGATGGATAGATATATACATTGTATATATATATATATATATATATATATATATATATATATATATATATATATATATATATATATATATATATATATATATATATATATATAACATTTATCCCCGATTGTTCAAGGCTGCTTTTTGCTTTGCGTTGGTTTTGAGAATTTAATAACAGATCAGACTTGTGCTTTAAAGCTACATCACCTGAGCATGTGTGTTATGTTCTGCCTGTCCATCCTGGGTAAGTTATATGTTCCTGTGTGGATAGATTTGTATGTTGTATTTTAGTGGTTTCTGTGCCTACATCATAGTTCATGCTTCTCTCTTCCTTTTCTGTGTTGCTATGGCAGCACGCGCCTCTTCATTGAACCAGTGACTGTCATCGCGATATTTATATTTAGATCCGACGTCTCGTTCCCGCGAGAATCTGTTTACGTGATCATTAAGTTACAATGGTTCACTTTGCTCTGTGTGAGACTAAACCTTGCATCAGGAGGATTTGGGGGGTGTCCTTTTTTTGTACGAAAGGAGAATGTGGCACGAAGGACATCCTTGTAGTCTCTTGTAATTAAACATTAAGCCTAACCGAGGGGTGTTTAGTGTGACTGCAGGTTTACATTTTAACCAACCAGTAGCCATATTATCAGTTACTTAATAACTGACTGAATGACTTGTATCAGATGGGGTCCTCCGTGGTTAGATAACTTGCCCAACATTATTCCTTAAACCTCAACAGTAAGACATATTAGACCTATTGTCTAGCCTTAGACATATTGTATTATGTACCGTTGTTACTGATCTGTTTGTTTGTTTTTTCATTTTCAATAACAATATCAGATATCTGAGATCTGATACTTATCCAATACTGACATTCTATTAGGAAGCAAAATGGCCTGCCAAGCTTTTGTTTGTGTTTTGAGGTGTAGTTTGGTTTTCTGCTTATTTGCAAGATGTGTGTTTTATCAACCAACATCACATTCTTTCCTGGCATAAAATACATCACTGAACTGGATCGGAATAAAATCCAGATCTGATCTGATACTTCAGTATTTCAGGAAAGTTCTCCAAAACTGATACTCAACATTAGAATAGTACTAGTGTTATGTAGTTTGGAGCACTGGCCTCCACTGAAATGGGAAAATGTTACATCATGAATATTCTGCTTACCTGTTTGTTGTGCTTACTGACTTACCACAAACATAACAGAAGACCAAATGGACTTTGAGAACAAACAAAAGTAATGAGAGTGACATTGTATCCAATCAGTCCCATACTAAAACACATTTGTCTGGAGGGCAGTATAGTGTAGTTGAGTGCAAGATTATATTTTAGCTGCATTTAAATGAGGATTTTTACAAGTTTAAATCAATGATTCATAGTGCGATACGCCTTTGTAATGTGAGTAACCTCCATATGCTGCTCCCCTTCTCATGGTATACTTAAAGGTTCTCTGTTGCAATGTGTGGTTAATGTAGACCACATAATTACTCATGCGGCATTGGCAGGGTATAATTTTCCATACAAACAAGAATGAACAGGCTCTGTTATAAAGCTGTAGTTAACTGTCAACACCATATGCCATGTCTGTTTATAATTCAGTAATTTTGTCTTCTATGTCCAAACTCAAAGAAGAGATATATGAACAGAGACATATGTCTGTCTGAAGATTATATCATAAATAAATAATGTTTTTTTATTTATATACATTTATTTAAATAAATGTTGTTGTTTTTTTAGAGCACAAGATGTTGAACAAATGTTGCTTGATATCAAAATACTACTTGTTTTTTCTTTATTCTAATTTGGTCTTGATTTTTTAGTCCTAATGATTTAAGCCCATCTTTACTCCTCTATAATTTAACATGTTTTAATGTCTGTACTAAATCATAGATGGAGGAATAAGCTCTGGAGGAATACATTTCTAACTGTGATGATAAACATATTTTTTTTATGTAAGTAAAATAAAGTACAAATCACAAAGCAGTGTCTGCTCATTTTTTGAGCAGTATCTGCTCAGTTAATGACACGTTGTAGATGTTGATTCAAAATAGCCATTTGATTCTGGTGAATCAAAATAATTGTGGGATGTGTGATTAAACTCTATTCATTGCTTAGAGTCAAGCCTTCTATCATGCAGCAGTCAGGATCACTAGATTCAATTCCACTGTAGCTGTTCTTTATTTATTAGAGAACTAATAATGACTGGGAGAAAACTTGGACTTTGATCAAGTAAACAATACAGCAGTCAAATAACAGAAATGCACATTATTTGTTAAATAGTGAAGAGTTTCAGTTTATGAGCAGTTCAAAGGGAAGTCTTATTTATTTGCTCAGCCCAGAGACAATTCCTGCTCATAAGTGACTTCACACATTATGAAAGACCAAATGTGATGAATCACTGGCCTTAGCCTTACACAGGGTGAACTCATATATTTGGACAGTTTTTGAATAACCAGCTGGCTTTCTTTGCATTAATACAACAACACATGATGCATAGAATGAATGCCTCAAGGTGTTGACTATCTACATGACTATCAAAATGTTTATATTATATTTTAAACAAGCATGGCTTACCATTTTTAATGGTAAAAACATTGTTTAGTGATGTTTGGTAATTTGCTAAATATATTGTCATTGGTTTACTCATTTAATTTCATCCTCAGTAACACATTTAAAAACCTTATGTATTTGTAGCATAATTACTCATAGCTTTAATAAATTTCAATAACATGTCCTCTCCAAATGAATCATCACAATATTCTAATATTGTCTGAATAAAGAAGTCTAAGTAAAAATGAATACATTTTTACGTTATTATTTTGTCCTAAATAACATTCTATATTTTATTTCTAACAACACTAACAGGGTTTAGGGACACAAGGCAGAGGACACCTTGGGTGGGGTGCCAACTTATCACAGGGCACATTCGCACATACACACACACACTCGCATACCCATTCACACACTATAGACAATTTTGTAAATGCCAGTCAGCCTACAATGCATGTCTTTGGACAGGGGGAGGAAACCTGAGTACCTGGAGGAAACCCCCGAAGCTCGGGGAGAACATGCACAGTTCAGGCACACATGGCGGAAACGCACACAGGGTGAATTTGAGCCTATATTCCTGGAGGTGCAAGGTGTGCGTGTGTGTGTGTGTTTGTGTGTGTGAGTGAGCAGTACATTGAGGCAGTATGGCAATATTGAGGCAGTATTGAGGCAGAGTGGATATGTTTAACAGTGGAAAATTCTGGGAGTTGGAGTTCCCAAAAAGAGTGGTGGTTATGACAAGATATGTTGGCTACAATTACAGGTGGATCAATATTACAGCTCTGAGATGTCACTGATTACCTGACATTGAAATGATGCTGATTTTTTTTCTCCATTATAATAATTCCAAAAGCTGTTTAAAAAGTGTTGCTGTGGTGAGGCCTTCACTTTTTTCCTTTCAGATAATGAGGCGTGTAAGACTTTAAGAAATAATTATCTTATTTAAGCTACTTGAATTAACATAAATGGAAGAAAAACATCAGTAAATGTCATAAAATGTATGTCTGCATGAAACAAAGAATATGTCAAATCCAATCCAGTACCTATGTACTGTTTCAGGTATTCATATCAGATCTATCAGCAATATCAGCAACTATCACATCTTAAATGTCTTATAACATATACGCTCTAATTATAATTTACGAGTGACTATACAACATACGATGTCTATTACAATACCTTATGACATAAATATTTTCCCCTTGAACTTATGCAAACACTGTGTATACATCTGTAACTGGACAGTAAGACGAGTCTTGAGGACTACAGCACTTCAGAGCTAAGCTTCTAGCTTATTTGTACACCTGATTAAACTTAGCAGCTAATGCCCAATACCTTCCTGTGATGATTCTGTTGTATATTCCTGGTATATTCTCTATGTCACTAATACTAAACAATACTAAAGCTTGGTAAACAATTCCAAATAAACCTGCGATTGAAGTTTCAAATGTCTAAACCATTATTTACTAAAATACAAATCAACAAGTCAATCAGTTATTTTCATGTAGCACATGCATACAATATAGTAATACTCTAGTCACTGTTCTTAAAAGCCAATTAGTTAGCTATCGTTGTCAGTTAGCAGCTATTTCCAGTCCTCTGTGTTTAATTTACCAAACTACAATTTCAGTTAACAAGGTTGCCAGCATCACTATGAAACGAATCATGCTAACTCTCACACTGCCTTCCAACTAGCTAGCATAGCCAGATGAGATAGAATTGTTGGTTTGTAGAAATCCTATGATACCTCATCCACAAGCACAGCTGTAGCAACTGTAAACACCTTCAGAGTGATGTGTGATATTTAGGGTGAAAAATGCAGTTTAATCTATTTACTGTACATTAACCATTGTTTTCAGAAATATGTAGACATTTTTGTAAATATGCAGTGGCAGTAGGCCTCATACATCTACCACGATTTCTAAATGGAATGAACAATAAAATATGCAACAAGTAAGCATGAAAATAAAATACTGCTATTAAATATGTAATTTCAATTAGCTCTCAGTTTACTTCCCCCTGCTCCATCAATATTTCCCAAAAGTGGCCTTTGGGGATGATTACTTTCAGTGTCTGTTATTTGTTATGTCAGATTTATTCTCAGTGTAGTCCAGAACTATGAGCTTGTGTGGAATACAGGTATGTATCTTCAATGGCTGTTCACAATATTGTTAACATAAAGATGTGTGCTATCATTAGCATTAAGTATTTAACCCAAATAAAATTATCGCTCTCTCTCCAGCTGTACCACAAGGTGAGCACTCTGAGTTCTGAAGATTTAACAAGTGTTCTGGCTCAAACAGACATAGACCGCATGTGGAAGAATGACCTAAAGCCCATGTTGGTGGTGCGATATCCTGGCTCTCCTGGAAGCCAAGCAGTTCAGCAGGTCCGTGTTTAGAATATTTGTCAATGTATTATTTAAAGTTAATGACACTAGTTACATGATCTTATTTGCATGTTTCTCACTTTCTCCACCCAGCAAATAAAATCTACCCTGAACTCGTTGAATGCAGGCTGGGAGGTGACCGAGGATCACTTCCAAAGCTGGACGCCTTATGGCCAGATGCCTTTCACTAACATAATCGCCACTCTCAACCCTGATGCTAAGCGGCGCCTAGTGCTGTCTTGTCACTACGACTCAAAATTTTTCCCACCTCAGTGGCACGGTCGGGAGTTTCTGGGAGCCACTGACTCAGCTGTGCCCTGCTCCATGCTTTTAGAGATAGCCAGGGCACAAGATAAGGAGCTAAAGACACTTAAGGTAAGGAAACGTATACATCGGAGTTGTGGTAGTGTACACGCTTGTTAACAGGATTAACTGTGCCATATTAGAAGCAGCTTAGATTCAAATGTAGATTCCTTTCGGCTAGAGCTTAGAGAGAAAATAGGAAAGAAACGTGACTAAAATTAACAATTTCCATGTAGATGATATCATGTTATGCATACAACTATAGTTTGGTAATGGGATAGCATTACATAAACACATACATACCACATAATGGGAAACAATTAGAAACATGTTACTTAACTTACACGTTATTCACCACTGGATGGCAGCGTGTGTATATTGTGGTCTCTTTGGATCTCTCAGGATGCAGGGTCAGACCTGACTCTACAGCTGATCTTCTTTGATGGAGAGGAGGCTCTGTATCAGTGGACCTCTACTGACTCTCTGTATGGTTCCCGACATCTGGCTACCAAAATGGAGAACACAGCACACCCTTTGGGAGCTACAGACACCAACCAGCTAGACGGCATTGTAAGTTTAATCACAGAAACACTCACTATTTGTATGCAAAGGTATGATAATGATTACATTAAACTGTAGTGTAGTGTTCACAGTGATCTAAATGTTATAATTTGCAAATGGAGCATAAGACTAATCAGACTTATTGAGAATACAGATGCTGCCTGAGCTTCTCATCAGGCCTTGATATGGAGTCTTCCCATGAGGCAGTGCTGTCAGCAGTGGAGAGAAAATGACATCATGTCTGTTCCCAAACACTAGGGGAAAGTGGAGCCTTTGAAAGCTTATCTTAAAAGAGATGCACACCAGCACTATTTCAAGACATTTTTTTTCTGTCATGACTCACAAAGTCTGTCTTTGCCTTTGCTTCTTTTGTTCTTCCTTTCTGTCCACCTACTCTTTCCTTTTTAAAACAGGATCTTTTTGTTCTATTGGACTTGATCGGTGGTCCCATGCCTCGCTTCGGTAATCAGTTCTCCAACACTGCCAGGTGGCTCTCCAAGCTCCAAAATATTGGTGAGTTTCTTTCATTCCATTTTAATTCTCTCATTGCTCAATATACATTATACCTTCTCTTATTAAGCATTTTTAGTAAGCGTATCAGTGTAAAACATTATAATTTTTGGATAATTTCTCTTCATATATTATTAGATTTTTGGACTGTACTTAACCTAGCAATGATATTAAGAACCCAGTTTAAAAACCCAGCAGTGCTGCTGCATGTGCCTACATTCATACCACCACAACTCCCACTAACATATCAGTGTCACCAATGGGTGAAAATAATATCTGGTCAGCACTGGTCATTTGTCCGTCCTTGTCCAGTGTAGGATGAGGTGAGGGGGAGGTGAGAAATTGTGCATGCCAATAGATGGGTTGCAGTCAGTAAATGACATCTAGAGGACATGTACAGACAATGGTATTTGTAGACTTTAGCTTATTTTTTACATTAATTGGCATATTTATCGGTTATACCTACTATATAGGGGTACTTTGTATGAGCATAGTATTTATAAGGAGACAAATGCAAATCTAAACAAATGTCAGATATTGCATCATGCAGTACCATGCATTGGAATGTAATGGGGGCTTTCAGGTTGTTATATAGTCTTGCATGCCAGACCTCTGGTATTTGGTGGAGTCTGGTACATTTCTTCAATAAATTGGGCCAAGAGCCATTTACTTTGACATAAAATGGCAATTTGATTAACATGGAAGATGACCAATCACAAATCTTTTCACATAACCAGTTGGCAAACATGCATTATTGTCACATATCGTGATGGCAAACTAGTAGATAGGATGCAATTGCAGTTCAAACGGTGAGTTTTTTTACAAAGTGATGAAAGCAAAGCAAAAACGGAAACAAGAAACATAACTCTCTCTACAACTAAGCTAAACTAAACTAGGACTATGGCTAACGCTAATGCTAAGGTTAAGGCTAAGGCTATGGCATAAACAGGACATGAAACCAAGACTCACTAAAGTCGCACTCGAGCTATACATGGCATACATACATTGATACATACGTATATTCAACGCATGCAACCGCACCGCGTGAAGCACGGCTCACAGTATATATCCACACAGTCATTAGCCCGAAACCGCTACCAGCTGCGGGCACTTCCGTATACGTCACACATGACGCGAGGGGGCGAAGACACGATGTCACCCCGGAAGCAGCAGGTGCATGCGCGCCAGCGCCCAAGGTGCGCTGCTGCATGGGGGAATCGTGACAATTATAATCTAATTTCCTCACTTCATCAAACAAAACTTATAAAAACAGGATTCTCCTGTGAATATTTTTCTTAAATATTTTTCTTAGTCTTTTCATGAGCTCTAGTGTTTTATATAAACTTTAATAACCATAATAATAGTCATAATCACAATCAATGTGTTCTCCTTCCATTAGAACATTTTATAATCAAAGGCCTTGATTATAGCATAATTCCTTCCTAAATTCCTAATTTGTACATATGTGTTTCATGGCTGAGTCTCTTATTTTTGTTTTGTATTTTCAAATTACTGTATGGTCAGTATTTACAGCTACTGTTGGTTACTGTGTGCTTGTTTTCAGAGCGGCGCCTGCACGCACTGGGCCAGCTGGAGGATCACCCTAATGAAGTGCAGTACTTCTGGCCTGGCATGCCTGTGGGTCCTGTGCAGGATGACCACATGCCCTTCCTTAGCAGAGGTACTGTCATAATGCTAGTTTCTACTGAAGAAATTACATTATGGAGGAATGCAGATCATCATTAGCATGTCAACCCGATTTAATGCGGAATTCCAGTATTTTAAACAGAAGAAAGACAATAAAACCATGCCTGCTAACCATCTCCATGTTCTCACAGGGGTCCGGGTCCTTCACCTTATCCCCAGCCCATTTCCCGTTGTGTGGCACACCTTCGATGACAACGAGGAGAACTTGGACCGAGCTACAATCCAGAACCTCAACAAGATTTTGCAGATCTTTGTGCTCGAGTATCTCAACATGAAAAGCCAGAATCCACTTTCACAGGCACCCTGATATTCTTTTATCTCACGCCTAATCGATAACAACCTCAATGAAGCCACTATGAAGACTTGTTACCACAAAACACCACATAAATGAGTGTTCTAGACACCATGGGGTTAGAATTAGGCTTATGTAGGATCAATAGCATATTTTTGTGTGTTGACTTATAATTGTATATTGTACCACAGGAATAAATATGCATATTATTATAATGAGATTATTTTTAGTATCAGTATAATCAGTATATTTGTAAGCTTTGGCATTCTAACTGGTGTTCTTATTTTCAGTCGGTTATAAATATTACTGTTCAAAGACATTGAAAAGAATATATGTTAAAATTATCTTTTAACTGTTGTATCATTTAAACTATATTTAAACTTCTTCATTTCTCTCAATTGATCGACCTAGTATCAGTCAATCAAATCTTTGCTTGTATTTCCTCATTTGTAAGTCACTTTGGATAAAAGTGTCTGCTAAATGAATAAATGTAAATGTAATTAAATTTTAATACAGTCAAAGTTGTATGTGCCTCAAAATAGACTCAGAAAGCATATCGTGATCTGAGTTTAGATCAAGTGTGTTCTTTCTCGAAAGCCTTGGCACTCACATTTATATATGTGCCATAAAGAAACAACCTTTCCTAAATCCTTGAATAGATGAAATGATGCAATGCTTTTACACACACACACACACACACACACACACACACACACACACACACACAGTGTGGGGTCTGAGACCATTAGAAAATTTTAATACTTTAAACATTTACATGAAAGAGTTTCTTAGGTATTTGGTACAATGCTGTTAAAGAGTATTTGCCCCATCCTGATTTCTTCAGTTTTTTTGTATATCCCATTCTAAATAGTTTTATATGTTTAAACGAAATACAGCATAAAACAAAGGCAACCTGAGTAAACACGATACAGTTTCTTTCTTTCTTTCTTTTATTGAAGCAAAAAATGTCAAAAGCGAATTGCCCATTAAACTTAAAATCTCCTTTAGGATTTTCTGGTGGAGAGCAGGAATTTCAAGTTTCCCCCAATTATTCTCAAATTGAAACATGCCAAAAAAAAGTTGCATAGGCCCTGAAGCAGCATATCATCCCCAAACCATTACACTTCCACCACCATGTTTGACCGTAGGTATGATTTTTTTTTTTTTTTTGCAATTCTGTGTTTAGTTTCACCAGATATAACAGGACCCTTGTCTTCCAAACAGTTCCACTGTCAACTCATGAGTCCACAAAACATTCTCCCAAAAGGTTTGAGGATCATCCAGGTGTGTTTTGGCAAAATTCAGTCGGATTTAATGTTCTTCTGGGTTAGCAGTGGTTTTTGTCTCACCAACCTTCCATGAATGCCATTTTTGTCCATTGTCTTTCTGATAGTGGAGTCATGAACAGTGACCTTTATTGATGTGACAGAGGCCAGTAGGTCCTTTGATGTTGTCCTTGGCTCTTTTGTGACTTGCTGGATGAGTCGTTGCTGTGCTCTTGGAGGAATTTGGGAAAGTCAGTCACTTCTGGAAAGGTTCATTACTGTGCAGAGTTTTTCCATTTGGAGATAATGGCTCTCACGTTGGAGTCCCAGAGCCTTTGAAATAGCTTTCTAACCCTTCCCAGATGTATGTATTTCAATCACCTTCTTCCTCATCATTTCTGGATTATTATTTTTTTCTGTGTTACTGAGTAAGACATTTTAACCAAAATCATGCCCTTGAAAAAGTTCAATTTAAGTGTTGATTTGATTGAAAAGGGTTCACTCAGGTTGCCTTTGTTTTATGTTAGATTTTGTTTTAATTTTTGAAACACACTCATGTCGTCTGTTTGCATTAATGACAGTGTGCATTCAAGCTGGCATGGACTCCACAATTTATGCAAAACCTTATGATCAATTTTAGATCGCAGTTTCATCTGATCTGAACACATACTACTATAGAAGAGATTAGGCATGAGGAAAAGCAAAGCAGTTAACACAGCCAACATCACAAATTTATTTAAACAGGGACCTAGAAATAGTGCAGTATCTTAAAGATTTAAAATTCAAGATATTCAACATTTACTTAATATATATATATATATATATATATATATATATATATATATATATATATATATATATATATATATATATATATATATATATATGAATTCTATATGAATTCTAAAATACATATATAAAGTATGTAGCTGGACTCCAGAAATCCAGTTATATTACTCTTATAAAGGTCTTGTATTCAGTGTTTACATTTTTGGCCTATTTTGTGGAATGCCATTGTTGTCCAGCAAGCATAAGCAAACAGGAACTATGATTATGCATCAGTCACACATTCCAAGCATTCATGTTACTTTTCTGAATACTTCCTTGAAGTGACACTCCCATGGTTAAATTGAACTGCCATGAAATCTACCATCACAAGCATCTAGTTTCACTCTACCCTCATGAACTACAACAGAATAAAGGTCTCCTACACTTTGGTTCTATTTCCAATTTCCATTAAGAAAATACAATACATGGCCTTTTGTATGAGCTAAAAATTGCACACAGGTCTGACATAATCTGTTGCTTTTTTTCTACTAAAATGTGTAATATTTTATTATGGTGATTTCAGTAATTGTAATCATATATTATCATAATGAATAGTATTACATACTGTATATTTCATATTATTCCCTAAAAATACAGAATATGCTTAGATATCTCACAAAAGGAATTCAGGCTTCATACTAGTTTGAGGCTTTAATGATTTCACACCGCTCTTGTGTGTCCAATGTGCCAGAACTGAAATATGATTTCCTGAGCACCTGTCCTGCATGTAAAGGCAGTTATTGTGACATGCTTCTGCATGTAAGTGGTTTGATAGAAGTGTGTTGAAGTGTCACTTCAATAATGAAATTTACAAAAAGAACATTAGATATTATATACGTTATCTGTGATTATTATTGCTACACTCTCTCACCGGCATACATACATATATCCTAAGTCTTCCCAATAATCATCATAACAGAACCCTCACTTATGTATAGTAAAATGTAGTTATCTACTTTAGTTAAGGCCTCTGGCGAGCCTTAAATCGTTGTTCACCTTAAATCTTGTTCAACTTTCATGTGATTGAAAGTCAGATATTCTCCCCTGTTATTATAATAATTTGTCTTTACAAGTTGCTGCCTGGACCACAGTCATTTTCTAATACTTAATGCCTTTGCGTGCAATGTATGAAAAATAAACTGTGATTATGTTATTATGCAATTATCTGATTCTTGAATTATTAGAGGCAGGCTATACCTTATACGGTTGAAAAGCTTCTTTTTTTTGTACAAGAATTTTAAGTGTTGTTATTGTGGTGAAATTGACTGCTTTTTGGTAAAAGATATTAATTTTAATAGACTTCCCATTTGGAAACTAAGAATTTCTAGTATTGTATAACAATTCACAGCTGATTCACTTTAAGTGACTGACAATTGTGCAATTTTAAACACAGGGGAAGAGTGGTAATGCCTTGCTTTAACCCCCCACAACCCACTGGTGGGTCATATTCCTCACTTTTTTTATATACATTTCTGATTAGTTTCACTGCATTTCCTGAATGATTCAAAGTAGTTGCTAAATAACATGTTTTAAGTAAGTCACTGGGAACTCAGCTTTAAATGTAAAAAATTACCAATAAACTAACTGCCAGAGGGAACACGTAATTATAGTTTTTCAATCCCAATATTTTATTGCTCATGATACGTGTGAAAGTGTAATTAAAGGTGCAGTAAAATTTACTTTCCAGCTGTAAGGCAGGAGTGTGTGATTTAATGTCGGGCTTATTTCTGAGCAGACATGGTTATTTTTTCAAATTTATTTATTTTTGAAGTTTTTGAAGTGAAGGGAAGAAGAGGTGTGGCACATTTCACCTGTTTCTTATGGCTCAGATCATGTTCAATAGTGAAATGGACCATATCCATATCTAGACCCATGTTGAGAAGGACATCATTAGTTAGAAGCCCATGTACTCTGGGGACTCTGTGAACTTCATCATAAAACAGAAAAACAGAAAATTTGAAAAGTAGTTCATATTGTAATCATGTGTGCATGTGTAAACTTTAGAGGGCAGCAGTGAGTTGGAATACTAAGCAGCAGGTTTAATCTATGACTCACTGTACAAAAGAAATATAGCTACTATTACTGCAGTCAATAAGGATCTGGTGTCTCCTTCAAATATATTTAACCCTGTGCTGAGCTACAGCTTTGACATTAACATTTAATAAATATAGGTTATGTAAGGAATACAACATGATTGCACATGCTGTTACAGGTAAATAATCAATCACATGGGGGTGTGATGTGTTACCATGTGTAAAAAAATATTTAATCACAGACACTTAAGAGAGTAACAGGTGTCTAGGTGCAGCAAGCTACACCCAAATGTTTTTGCTCCATCAGAACATGCCTGGAACACCTCCCTAGGGAGGCGCCCAGGGGGCATCCTGACCAGGTGCCTGAATCACCTCAACTGGCTCCTTTCAATGCAAAGGAGCAGCGGCTCTACTCTGAGTTCCTCTTGGATAGCCGAGCTTCTCACCCTATCTGTAAGGGAGAGGCCAGTCACCCTCCTGAGAAAACCCATTTTGGCTGTTCGTACCCTCAATCTAGTTCTTTCGGTCACTACCCAACCTTCAAACCAAAATAATATAAAATAAAAATAATGTCCTTCAAGACACAGTGGTTCTGGTTGGGTGGCTCGCCATCAAACTGTTGAAAAATTGTTGTAAACTTTTTCCCATGGAATCATAAATCCTGACCTGTATAAACAGTGTCAGAATAAAACAAAATGTAACTTCTCAATCATTGCCCTTATAGTGGAAATGGGCATTTTCAATGATTTTGCTATTTTCATATAGCCACTTCTCATTTCATGAAGCTAAACAACATTTTGCCGACATCACAGCTATGTTCCTGGATTTGACCCACTGTGATGAATGACTAAGGGAATTTGGTCTATGTGTTACCTCATATTTATACCCCTGTGAAACAGGAAGTCATGGTTGAACACTTTACTGTTCCTAGTCACCCAGGTGTACTAAAAAATGTAATATATCAATGGGACTATACTTCAAATATAGTTTTCTCATATGAATTCATAGGGGTGCCAGTAATTGTTGCACACCAATATTTAACAAAGACAAACCTGTGTTGTGTTTACAACCGTTTGATATCCATGAGAGCAGAGTATTTTTTAACAAAAGATCAAAAGTCTCTCTCTCTCTCTCTCTCTCTCTCTCTCTCTCTCTCTCTCTCTCTCTCTCTCTCTCTCTCTCTCTCTCTCTCTCTCTCTCACTCTAACTCTCTCTCTAACTCTCTCTCTCTCACTCTCTCTCTCTTTGTGCGCGTGCGTGCGTGCGCGCTAAAGCCCTTCCCCCGCCTGCCTCCGCTGGAGCTACTTGTTGCGGATTGGATCGCTTTCTGTCATTTAATCTGTTTCACTGCTTTTCGGAGCGACTCTCCTGACCCGGCTGGTTCAGCTGCTCTCAGTGTTCCGTTTAAAGTGGAATACTTTTCGACTTGGTAGAATCATGGAGGAATGATTACAGTGTGCAGCGAGAGTTTTAAACTGTTGCGGCAGTGAGCGTTTAGTTCTTTAGTTAACTTGAATTGCCTGGTGTTTTAAGTGGGAAACCATGGACCCCGTAACCAAATGGACACCTAAGCAAGTAGTGGAGTGGATGAGAGGTGAGCAGCCAGTATCGATCGCACATTTAAGATGTATTTGTTGTTACAATGTCACGGCGAAGTTAAAAAAAATCTCCTTTCATCAACTCTGTCCTCGCGCCGCATTTGTTTACCTGCAGTTTCGTAGAAACTCGGCAGCTCGCGCATGTCATTCAAGCACCGGCTGCTGAAGTGCGGAATGATTTACTGTACAAACACTACTGACATTTAACGTCTCACAGTTTATAAACATGTTTACTTGACCACTTTCATAGTTTACAGTTCCTGTATATGTTCTGAGAGGCTTTCATTCAGTCTTTCATTAACCATTTAAGAACTCAACAGCGTGTGGTGGTGTTGTTAAACAAACAAACAAACACACAAACAAACAAATAAATAAATAAAGAGAGCAAGACAGCGCGAGCGCTCGACGGTCATTTCATCATTTACCAGAGTGTAATAGACATGAACCTTACAATTTGACTAGTTGCTTAACTGTTTGATTGCTTTTCAGTAGGAGTATGACAGTGGTAGCTTCGCTGTTAAGGTGTTGTAGTCGTGACTGAATAGCTGTAAGTCCCAGGATTAACAGTGAGAGACTCTTGGAGCAAAAGTATAATTTATAATATTGATTGTACATGTGCACAGTTCAGGTTGTACTGCTACGTTCAAATGACAAGACTAAGCTACCTAGCAATTGCTTGAAACCCATCAACTTAGTGTCGCCTGTCAAGTTGACTGTCAAGTTGTATAGCACCACATGCGAGGTGTTTGAAAGTGTTGAAAGTTTTTCTTTGACACAACATAAACATATCTTTCTGTTTACTATTTAAATAATTCCCAACATTCACACTCCAGTTTGGCCCTTCTTTAGGGTTGGATTGTGTTTATAGCATATTTGTGTAAATTGCTACGAGTAAAAACATTTGCTGAATGAGTAACTGAATTCCATCCAACAGTACCCAAAATGCCCTCACCAAACGTTTTTGTTAACAGGCAGTTACCTCACCTTAAAAACAAACATGTTAAAACCCCCTTCATGTTATTGTTTAGAGTCTGCTGAAGTTTACTAAGCTAACACTCATAATTTTATGTGTACACTGTTGAACAATACTGCTTAAGCCTGTGAGCATGGTTCAGCCTCCTGATAATTGGTTTTTGTCTCCTTATAATTGCTTATATTTGATTAATTGTAACAGAGTTTTCTCATAGAGGCAGGTTATATAAAGCATTGCCTAATACAGGTTAAATGGGATATTTGGGCTGTGACACTGGTTTTTATGTTTCTACTGTATAACCGCATTCCATCTGGGGGTTATGTCAGCATTTTATGCATTTCGGGGAATGTTCCACTGAAAACTTGACTGAGTATTTCACACATTATGACTTCTGCTTCATTTTTTTCGACTGCTTGTTCAACTGCCAAATAAACTGAGACAGCCTTTCATTCCTTTTTACGTCTGTGGCATTTCAAACATCCAGAGCTCTCCAAGTACTGTGAAACTGCTGCTGAGAGAGTTATACCACGATGTTGTATGAGTGCCATATCATCATCATCGTATGTAATAATTAGGTATTCAGAGTAAGTGAATAACAATAGCATGGTGGCTTGTATAAACCTGGCTCTTAGCCTATAACATTTTTAGCCTCTTTATAGGTATGGGTTTGTCCAGTATTATTCCCAGCCAAATGTTTGACCTATTACCCACCCATGTCCTAGAAGTAGTGTTGGGTCATGGGAAACTCAGCTGGTTTATTTTTAAGGACCTGGCACATGATTAGATGGCTGCTGTTCCAGTGAACTGCATCTGGAGGTCACGCTTGAGAACAATGCAGGTTATAATACACATTCTGTGACTCATTGGACTGGTTTAGTTACATGATGGTTTCGGCTAGCATGTTTGAAGCTTTAATGTGATGATGAAAAAGTGTGCGTATGAAAGTGAGAGGCTTGAAAGCCTTGCCTGCTAGACAATTAGAGTTAGCTCAAGTAGATTTAGGTTAAATCTGCTTTTAGACAGACTGATCCTTTTAGATGATAACCTCCACAAGCCCCCCCCCAAAAAAAGTCACAGTTCTATATCTTAAATCAGAGACTCTTAATGAGAGACATGTTTCCCTGATTGGTCTGTGTATGTGCAAGACATAGTATGAGTATAACTATGTCCATTCATGCATAAAGCCTGTTATTTCATCAAGTTCCTGATGATTGAGTGTGTGAAAAGGTAGCATCCAAAGGCATGAGTCATTTAACTGAAAGTCTGAGGAGTGAGTGTTTAACAGTGCAAGGGATTTTAAGGAAGTCCATCTCAGCATGGAATAGTTTGTATTAATAGCATTCTTTCTGTCATTCATACACATTTAGCTCCGTACAATCTGAAAGTAGCACCCTGAAGTAATTTCTCAGCTGTTTAGATATTTATCTGACTCCATGTGACATCACATAGTTCTAGAGATTGCGATATTTATACTGATAATGTTTTTAAAATAAACCTATCGATATGATTTGAATCCATACTTGTTGATCTCGCTGAAGTTAGATACAGATAGAAACACTGGGTTTTATGTTGGTTGAATCAGTGTTTATCGACAGCAACGTTAACATGCATCTTAAGAATATGATAGCAATACAATTGACCAATCAATGGGTGGGTAATAGGTCAAACATTTGTCTAATAATTACATAAATAGACGGATGTTTTGATTAAAAATATGTCTGATTAATTTCACGGTAAAAATGTTTGCATTCATAATGTATATGTGCTGCTGGTGAGGGAACAACTGTTTATCGCTTTTACAGCGTAAGTGATAACAGGAACTAACCTGTTTCATGAGCATTGTACAATAATACATGTAACTATAAATGGATTAAAAGAACTTCATGTTTTGATAAATAACAATGGTTAGCATTGGCAATATGTTTACACATCTTTCACATCTTATTATTATTATTATCAGGGATTTGTGTATTATTTCTGAGTGTCAATGAAAATCCTGCCTATATTCCAAGTAAAGTATTGTAGATTGAGGTTTTTTTTTTGTCATTAAACACGCATTATTTGTGTCATTATACACCCAGACCAACACTGTTGGTGTAACAAAAAAACAAACAAATAAAAAAACTTGTTCTGACAGGAAGCAAGTGACAACAGAATGTTTCAGGACAACATTCTGCCCTTCCCTTCTGTTTAAACAGCCAATTTGAAGTATGTTCTAATGAGACCAACAATTTTAAACCTGTTAGAGCTGCTGGATGTAGGATTTTGAAATCACACTCTCTCTGGTAATGCTGGTTTTGCTACACACACAAAAATATTTAGTAACTTGAGTTGTGTTACATCCTTCTCCACTGAGTAGATTGATCTCATGGCTGCAAATGCCAAGTCAATATGCATACATTTACAATCCAAGTCTTTATCCCAAACACCATACTGTACATTAAGTAGTATTCCTAAAATTAGTAAGTTCTAAATTTCCCAAAGTTTTACTGACATTCTATGCAGTAAGCAATTTGGGATGTAGACGAAAAAATTGTTATCAGAATGAAAATTTTACTGCATATATCAGCAGAACGGTAACATTCACAGAGTGTCGGATTAAAAAAAGCAAACCTATGACCCTGTCACAGTGTAACTGTGGTATCTGTGAAATCAAATGCCACATAACTTACGGAACAAATTTGCCTAATATTAGTTAGCTTAAATATAAGATCTGGTTAAAAGGGTAAATGTTTAGTTTGTTGTAATCACAACAGGCTGCCTGACTCTGGACTGTGGGGTAAATACAGCAGATTTAATCTAAGCTACAGTGTTGTGAAAAGGTATTTTTTTCTGTTTTTGTGTATATCTCATACTAAATAGTTTCGGAAATTAAAACTAAATCTAAGATATAAGAAAAGCAACCTGAATAAACATGAAAATACAGTTGTTAAATGATTGTTAATTATTGAAGCAAAAAAAAAAAAAATCCAATACCAACTAGGCCTGTGTGAAAATGTATTTTCCTCTGTACTTGCTAATCCCCTAAATCTATGATACTGCATTCATAGTGGGGTTTAGTTTGACTAGATGCAACCAGGCCTGATTACTGCAAATAAAATCGGCACTAGAACTTTTTTCAGTTGCATGAAGTTGGTTAAAAGGTCTTTCCTAGTAACACAATATGCCAAAATTTAAACAAATTCCAGAAATGATGAGGACAGCAACTACTCATCAGTGGAACTATTTGGAAGACAGGGGTCCCGTGTTTACATCAGATGTAACAATAATATATTCTACAAAAAGAACATCATACCTATGGTCAAGCATGGTGGTGGGGATGCTTTGCTGCTCCAGGAACTGGGAATGAAAAATACATACCTATGGTAATATAACTGATTTTGAAACTCTTCTGCTATTGGGTAATGATTCAAATTCCACATTGAAGATAAAAAAGCTAAAACTCAATCAGTCCTGAAACTTTCATGTACAAGTTAAAATGTTCCATCAATTAGGACACTGCACCCTGAGGCAGTGATGACTGATTTAGTATGACTGGACTGTCAGGGTGACTCTCAGTAGCTCAGGAACCAGTTTGTCCCCTGACTTTAACAAAAAATCTGTTGGACTTCAGCTTTTAATATTGTTTGGAAAAACTTGCATCCTATGTGTACATTCATTTAGTTTGGATTACCGTAATTTCCGGACTATAAGCGGCTACTTTTTTCAAACACTTTGAACACTGCGGCTTAAACAATGATGCGGCTAATTTATGGATTTTTACTGTCTAACGAGTTTCATGCCGCCAAAACATTTAGCCTCGTCACATCGAATAAATGAAATTACCCAACAGGTCACAGTGGACCAATGAAACTGTTCGAATGAAATCTAATGAGCTCACACTACATTCTTCAGATCAGTCGTTTTGTGCTTCATGCACACCCCCTCATCAGGGAAAACACACGAAGAAATGCATATTGATGACGTCATGTCTCCGCCCGGTCTTGTCATGTGTTGTCGAGTCACGTGTGTTTTGGTATTGCCCACAGCTGTTAGCAGTTCGGCTGGTGTGTATATATACCGGGAGTCATGACACACACAACGCGGGTAATTAGATATAGAGTTAGAATTAGATAGCGAATATAGTTAGAGTCTTTGTTCATGCCATGTCTCTTGGTTCATGTCAAGGCTAGTTAGCTTATAGCTTAGCCTGTAGCCTAGTAGCTTATAGCATAGCTTATAGCCTAGTTGCTTGTAGCATAGCTTATAGCCTAGTAGCGGATAGTATAGCTTCGAGTTGTATAGACTTAGTTTAGAATATAGATGTAGAAGTGGTTTATAGAGTATAGATATAGAGTCTTTGTTTCATGTCATAGTTAATGTTTAGGTTAGTTGGTTTAGTTAACTTAGTTCATTGAGTTGGTCATGGTTCTTGTTTCTCTTGAGTCTGCTCTCCTCTGTTTCAATAAAAGGTCTCGTCCTAACTGCATTTGCATCTGTCCTGCTTCGTTTATGTCACGAATCGTGACGGTTATAACGTGGACACCTGCGGCTTATAGACAAGTGCAGCCTATATATGTACAAAATTGTTTTTCTTTTTAAAATTAGCGGGTGTGGTTTATATTCAGGTGCGCTCAATAGTCAGAGAACTACGGTACATGTGACAAACATATAAATGATGTTTTTAAATTACATTAAAAAACAATAGCTGTTCCATTGTGGCTCTTTAAAGAGCCATCTTGACACTATATGTGAGTCTTTACAGTTGTGAAA
Source organism: Ameiurus melas (assembly GCA_012411365.1). Taxonomy (NCBI): domain Eukaryota; kingdom Metazoa; phylum Chordata; class Actinopteri; order Siluriformes; family Ictaluridae; genus Ameiurus; species Ameiurus melas. The sequence continues at coordinate 16,010,416 of CM022761.1, read as the reverse complement.
TTGCCATATGGCTCCTCTTTGAGAGGTTCTTATAAATGTAAAGCAGACTTTCTTAGTAACTTGGAGAGATGTCAAAAAATTTCCACTGTGCCTTTGTATCAGTGCATTAGTTGATATCTTTTGTCCATACAGCTTTATTATTTCAGGGCCTGAGAGTCTGTATCTGGCATATGTAGTAACTCTCAGAAATATATCTGTCATTATTATTGTACACAAAGGAGTCTCTCTCAGTATTCTATTCCTGTTATTTAGGATGTCTGGTTTGTGGTATTTAATGCATCTGTGACTAGCATCAGAACTTGAATAATTATTTCTCTCAATTTAGACTCTTACAGTCATACATGCTCTGCCTTAAGCTAAGCTGTACACACAGCACCTCCCCACTGAAACATGGTGTCCGTTGACATTTGCATGAATCCATGCTCTGTTTCCCACAAAGACGAGACATAATAAAGGGTCACCTTGTGTGTGCTGGAGTGAAGTGGACTTGTTGGCTTTGTATTCAAACCTGAATATCCCAGTACAAATCTGCAAGATTATCTGAGCTTAGCAAAGCCAGCATTAGCGCCCCATGAACTAAAAGCATTGGCTACTTAAAAACACTCGCTTCACGCAGTGAGAAAAATGTAACCTCAACCCTGAGGTCCACATTGTTGCTGACAGGTAATCCATTAGAAAAGTGGAATGCTCAGTTAATACATAAATGAAATGATGGTAAGGATCCTCACCAAGCACAAAACATAGCACTATTTCATCTGTAGACTCTATTCATAAAACATGGCATGTGGATTTTAGTCTGTTGAATGTTTACTTGATGGGTGAATCAAGTGTTGCTGGTTGTGCTAAAAAAATGTAAATAAAAAAAATTTAAAAAGTACTTTCAGTACCATACAATACCCGGATAATTTAATTTCATGTAAAAAAAAAAAAAATTGTATATTTATGTAATACATAAGGCTGAGAGCAATGCCAGGTCATTTAATCACAGCTGTTAAAAAAAAAAAAAAAACATACATCCACTATTAAAAGCAATAGTAGCAAGTAGTAAAAGCACAACCTGATACCTTTGGCGTTATACAAAACAGATTGTCAGAATTCTCAAGCACATTTTCTACATGCTTTAGTTATCTGACCTTATCTGATGATGGCATGTGGGAAGTCCTGTTTCCTAGCTGTTGTAAGTCAGGTTGAAACTGTAAACCTCTGTTGTTGTTGTTGCCATAATATGCAGACTGCTTTTGGCAAGTTTTCACAGAGCTCTATATAACGCATGATGCCTCAGTAATATAGAAGAGAAGGCTTTTCTGTGTCAACTGCATGGGACATGCAGGCATAATTTGCTATGTTTAAATAACCACTAAGACAGGAATGTATACCACGACCAGGCCAAACCCTCAATGAATCAAGAGCGAAAATTGCTACAAATAGCCTTTTATGTCCTTGTCCTTTGTTCCATGCCACTTGTGGCTTTTAGACCATATTTAAAATTAAAGGCCAAATAACCACTGGTGTGCCTACTATATATATATCACTCCTCAAGCATTTGTTATTTCATTCCAAAGGGATTATCTTGACTGTAGTTTTGTTAAGGAAATACCTCTTAATTCTGTGTTACCAAAGGTTGCTCTCCCTTTGTCTCCGTAACTGGTGCAAGTGGTAAATTCTTGTCTGGAACATGTTGAGACTTGCCTGCAATTTCTATCACTTGCTCTCTGATTAGCTTGATTTAACTTTTCATTTAGGCATGTAATCTGTTTTAATGTTTGTTTGTTTGTTTGTTTTAGCTTGTGTGTGTGTGTCATGCCTACAGATGTTCCTAACCAGCATTTTTATTATTATTATTATTATTATTATTATTATTATTATTTATATATAATTATTATTAATATTAATAATAATAATAATAATAATAAAAAGTCTTTATAAATGTAAGTCTCTTATCCACAAGGGAAGTCATAAGTTGACATAAGACATGGAAAACACCTGATAGAGATGGGATTTCCCTGTGGCACAGCAATTAACTATTATCTCACATCACATTTTTACCAGTGTAATGATTTACAGCAGGTTATAAACAATACTGTGATGATTCATCAGCAGTCTCCCAGCTGTTCTGTTTTATTAAGCTGTTGATGGTGAGAGGAAAGTTGCCTGTAGTTCCCAGTTACGTAAAAATAAATTCTGGGTATTTTATGGACCATCACTTTGGGTTTTCCCTTTCCCTTTGCTACTATTTCAGTAGAAATTGATCATTATAGGTTTTTTTTTTGCTTGTTTTTTTTTTTGTTTTTTGTTTTTTTGGATCAGTTAATTCTTGTGATTTGGAATAACATCATACAGTCCACTTAATCCAAAAGTTGTCCAGCAACCCAGTGAGGTAATGAAAACCTGCATATAAAAACAAGCCCTCATTTATCTTCACCTAAAGTTCAGTTACAGTATTGTTCAGAATCTATGTTCATGATCTGGCTTTTCATCACAACAAACAATTGAAAAGTCTGTTGCTGTCCTTTTTTTTGCTGAATAATTCCGTCAACCAGCACCTGCATGAAAGGGTGGTAATGCACGTGCACATACAAAAAGGTCTTAACCACACCAGAGCACTGGGAGAAAGCCTGCCACTCTATGCCACTGTGTAAACTCGGTCTACTTCAAGCAAGAAGACTCTGTTTGATCCAGTTTTGGCATCAGCATAAATACTAACAAAGCTCAAAGTTACTGAATAAGTGGCTGTATTAATGTTTGGATTCAGGATGTGGGTGAGAATGGCTGCTGGTGGGTGCAGTGTATTCATTTATACTTTTTTGATAAGATTTAGTCACTGTCTTTTGGAGGCTGTGCCCTATAGAGTCTGAATGTGTATGTGTTTATATGAGTAAGAGCAAAGATCAGTGGATGGTGACTCAAGCATCAGTTACTTTCAGAGTGAACACAGAGGGAGTGGACTGGAAAAAAACATGTCAGTCTTTTTTCTAATTGGTCGAAGAGGTTTGATACAGTATTTATATCTGGTACTCGATTATCATGGTAAATTGTCCTGTGACAAAATGCAGCCCAATAGATAAGCATTAAATAAAAGCATGACTTTTCCTTAAATAGGTGGTTCTTTTAACAACGGTCATAAAATGGTCTTGTATTATTACATACACTCACCATCCACCTTAATAGGATCACCTGTACATCTAATCATTTGTGCAGTTATCCAGTCATGTGGCAGCAGCACAATGCATAAATTCATGCAGATACAGGTCAGAAGCTTCAAGTAATGTTCACATAAAACTTCAGAATGAAAAATCTGATCTGTCACTTTAACAATAACTTGGTTGTTGGGACCAGATGGGCTGCTTTGATTATTTTAGAAACTGTCTCTATTTTAGACAGAATGGTCTAAAATAAATAATTGAGTTTTTGGTCCGTTCTGTGGGTGAAAATCCCTTGTTGATGAGCGAGGTTAGAGGAGAATGATCAGACTAGTCCGAGCTGACAGGAAGTCTATAGTAACTATAATAAGCACTCTTTACAACCGTGGTGAGGAGAAAAACATTGCAGAGTCCACAGCACGTTAAAACCTTAGCTGTTACAACAGCAGTAGGGCACATCAGGTTCCATTTCCAGGTATCTGAGGCTATCATCGGAACAGACTCACCAAAACTTGTTCATAGTCGAAAATTGGAAGAAGACCAGGTGATTTTCTGTTCTAATATTCAACTATGCAGTTATCCCCCTCACCCCAAAATACATGTTTTATCATCTCTGTCAGTCATTACAGTGTGCATTGTGTTTAGTCCCTACATTAAGATATCAAAGATTTGCCAGGGGCTCATGTTTCCATGGAATTGAGCACAAGCACAATATTTAGTGCAGTAGATTTGGGGAAAAAATGCAAATGACCCAGTCTTTTATCTTGACTTATGAGCTGTATTTTATTTTATTTTTTTTCATCTTATGGAACCAAACTGAGAGCTTCTTATGGCTTAAGACAAGCATGTCTAGTTTATAACTTGTTATATCATGACTTCAGCTCCCATTTAATCATTTATGCTCCAGATGTTTAATATCTCAGCTTTATGAGGAAGTGGAATATTTTATGTCCCTCCTCCCTTGCTTCATTAGATATATATATATATATATATATATATATATATATATATATATATATATATATATATATTATACATTTTTTTAAGCTTTGCCTCTTCTTTAACTCTCTTTAATTATGCCCCTTTTATGAATTTGGTCTCTCGATTTCTGGAGGTTTGAGGTTACCATCTGCCTTCCTCTTCAGATTTTATGTGCATCTATTATGCCATATGACCCCTTCCATTATTATATTTATCATTAAAGCATGTTCATCCTGTCAGTAAACACTCTACTGCATGTAATGACTTTGTGGAAAAGGTTTCAGAATGGGCTCCACATGTTCTGTTCTTGTGTAAGTCCTGTGTTTTTGGACTCCGATTACTATTTTAATGAGCACACAGTAATGAATTTGTGTGCATCCACCTAGAATATGATTAGTCAACATAAAAGGGTTAAGTCGAGGGCATGAAGCTTCAGTATGCTCCAGTGGTAACACCATTCCATCTGAAACCACACTACATTTTGCACACTCCCATTATGTTATTAATAATAAGATCCTGCAAGTAAGAAAGGTTTTCCTTAAAGGTGAAACCAGAAAACAACTTTACAGAGAAAAGGTTTCTACTGCTATAAGTGCCAAAATGCATAAAACATTAGGGCAGATTAAAATACATTTATTCTGCCTTTGCCATTATGTGACAGCACATTAAATATCAGATTAGTAGCCCATATTTTATATAAATCAGACAAGATTTGGAATTTGGATAATGCTGTATTATTCATTATGATTTCAAAAATGAAATGGAGGAAATGATGGATATTCTCCAATTAGTTATGTATGTTTATGTCTGTTCCAACACACATTCCATGTTAGTGTTTGGGTTTGAGCTTAGAGGTTGTTTGGTTGCCATATTAAGGACTTGGATGGTTTGGGGAAAACCTGCATTCATTGTGTTAGAAAATAATTCCACCATTATAGGCTCTTTTCTATAAGTTGTATGTAAAAACTAGGCTAAATCTAGTATGGTACAAGTTAGGTGTCCTAACCTCAGAGTTGGAGACTTCTCTGTAATTGTGGTTTTGCCTTTTGGGGATGTGGCGCAGACGTGAGTCGGACTCGGAGCAGTAGGTTATGGAGTGCCTGATTTCCAAACCACCTCTGATTACACATCTGTAATGACACTGTGTTTACTGCATTGTTCAAACTTATCAATACTGAGAAAGTCTTAGTATAGCTTTTAGTGGTTCTAAAAATGTCAGACGATCAGGCTCCACTGAGTCTCCTTTTTGGCTAGTTTTCCTGAGCTGAAGCTCTGTCGTGAGTGGAATGTTTATCTTTAAGCAAGTTCAATGCACAGACCTCATGACATAAAATATTCTGTGTCTAGACTTGCCAAAGTCAAGAGGTTGTAGATGTAGGATTATGCAACATAATATAACAGACTGCATAATATAAAACGGATCTGGTCTTCATGTCTCCAGCTTTTTGACCCATGATTAATCCTTCCTTCCCCCTACTTGATCTTTGCATCCCTGATGCAAAAGTTGCAAACCTGTCAGATCAGTTTCTTTTCCCTATGGCGCTTTTTGCTAACTAACACCTCCTCCCCCTTCAGCATCTGTCACATGTCATGGCAACATGTGGGTCAGCTTGAGCACCTTTAGGTCATTAGTCCTGTTTGTCTTCCAGCCTACAGCATTGCCCCACTGTAGTAGTATAATTCATCCACTGATCATTTGCTTAAGATGAATTCAAGTATCAATGAGTCGGTTTGTGCCTAGAGTGAGAAACAGGCTCTTGACATAATTATTGTCCTAGTTTTTTTTTTTTTCATGTAATTGATTGTTTTTCCGTTCTCTCTCTCTCTCTCTCACTGCTCATTGGTAATTCAGTTTGTGAGATGAAAAGAAATAGTTGTTCAACTTGTTAAACTTGAGTCATCTTTTAATGAATAAATTACCTCATGTCATATTCGATCATAAATCCTTGTGGAAGGGAGAAAAATCGTTAATAATCAGCCAATAGTGCTTTGTTCTTTATGTAACTGTACGGCTTGCACAAGGGTTTGTTTTTAATTTGTGAAGTCGTGTATTAGGGTTTAAAGCTTAACATGTTAAAAGGGTTTTGTTTTTCTTTACAAGGCTTATTGTGTACCAAGGGACTGCCATTGTAGAAATCTGGAATTCCCACAACAGGGCATCTCTGTAGAACAATGGACATTCCTGCAATCCTCACAGGTTTGCCCGAAAGTCTAAATAAAAAAGAGAGAGAGAAACAGTGGCAGCCACTATTGTACACAATGTGTTTTTCACTCCTCTCCAATGGAGGGCATGGCCAGCACAGGAGGGAGGTGTGTGTGTGTGTGTGTGTGTGTGTGTGTGTAAAGGGAGGTCAGATAGGTTCATTCTCCCACTGGGAGGCTGAGAGGTAGAAGGCTTTCTTTCTCGTGTAATCAAATCTCTGAGAACCAAAGCATGCTCTTCCTTTTTCACAGGGCCTGTCTACGGTTGAGAGCCCGGCTGCAAGAAGGGACACCAGCAGAAAGGACTAGAGGGTGTTAATTCCAGATAGTACAAGGGTCGGGTGGGGGAAGTGGTAGTAAGAGGTTTGTGCTACTTCCTTTTAGAACAGATGTTAAGGTCACACGATATCTTGCACTAAATGATGTAGAGTTTACAATTTAGCACATAAATTCTTTCTGGGATGGGTGAGAAACAAAAACAACTAGCTGAGCTAATTGTGCTTCTGCACAGTGCGGATCACTATAACTCGGATAACAAACAAGGTCCTAGAACTATCTTTATCTGTAGCAGCATCCGAGTGTGTGCCAAGTTCCCATTGCATAAATATACATGTGAAAGTAGGAGGAGTTTCTCTGGCAGTAATCAGGTGGTGACTCAATAGGCAGGAATAGTAAAATTCTACTTGAAATTCAAATAAACAATTTGGAAATGAAACCAGGCATGTCTCGCTTGATGTTAAAATGTGTGCGGCCCTGTTGTATTTCTCTCTCAGAAAAGCCACTTTTCCACTGCACGGTATGGCTGGATTCGACTGGGCTTGCTTTACTTTTCTGAGCTTGCTCATTGCAGTTTAGTGCCGTCTGTATGTGTGTGCCATCTTCCACTCGCCTTCACGCAGGAATAATATTGTATTATTGAAGCCCTGTACAAACACACGGTCAGGCCGTATTTCAAATGCCTTTTCTCTTCACTGAACAAGGACCCTATTAAGTATGTAAAATAACAGCATTCTAGACCCTACGTAGTGCTCTATATGAAGTTAGATTCAGCCGTGACAGGAGTGACCGATAAATGCCTGTTTGGAAATTGGTAACAAGCGAGATGTAAGAATCCAAGACAGAAACCTTTTGTTGAGAAACGAAACATAATTTTCAATTAATAGAATAGTACCATACACAAAGTATGTATTAAATGACATATTTATTCAGGCACAATACAGAACCACTGGTAAGGAGAATTCCATACTCCCTCCACGTATCGGCTCAGCTCGCTTGGAACCTTGACCGAGGTGATAAAAAAAAAAAAAAAAAAAGTGCTCGCTTTTTGGGGGCTTTACACTGTGGATAGTACCTGGTAGAGTCGACTCAAGTCGAACCGTACCGTGTGGTAGAAAAGCGCCAATAGAGTGAAAATAAGCATGAGACACAGTTTGTTTTAATGGTAGCATGAATTGACACCAAATTCATATTTTGTGAAAATATAGAGAGAAAACTTTTACGTAATGGTAAGAGTGTCAGAGCTTTATTATAGTCCAAGCTAAAGTTGTAACAATATTCTGTCATGGGAAAGTCAACAGCACAGAGAACTTTAAGCTTTTGGTTTCGCATTAAAATGACAAGCTGCGTTTTTTGTTTTATTAATTTCAAGAGAGAAAAATGAAAGGCTGGTAAGGTAATGCCTGTTTATAACTGCTATAATGTAAATGATAACATGAACTAACGTCTTTTGTGGATGATCCACTACATTAAATATAATTATAATTGGATAAAAAGTACAGTGTACTGTTCTTTAATTAATAAAATATGTTCGCGTTAGCACATTTCTGTGATATAAGAAGAATAAAACACTTCAGGGCATGCTGTTATATGAAAATAATCAACTCTAAGGTGATCACGACATTGCACCACCCTGTCGTTGATTATTTACCTACAACAGTGCCCCAAGGTGTTTTATTCCTTACTTAGACTACTGCAGTGCAATGCTTCTGGCTGCTTCTCTTTTTTGAAGATGCTTCACTTGTCCCTTTTGTTCACTTCACACTACACTGCCATTCTATCTTTCTTTATTGTCTTCACCTCACAATTGTAATCACACACGCACTTAGTGTGTTTATGGTGGGAGCTTCACAGGTTCATAAGTGTTTTGACCAGAGGAGCCTGCCTTCCTGTTATTCCTACTAAATTCACACAGTGATTCTGTTGTTTTTCTGCTTGGTCAAGCAGGTGAGAAGGATCTATATATATAGTTTGCTATTTGATCTCTAGATCTTGAAAATATTCCAATTTGAAAACCAATCCTTAATTCCAGATTCTTTAAGGGAGAAGGGATGTTGGAATCCTTTAATAGCCAAACAGTCAAACAGTCTTGAATTTCTTTATTGTGATCAGAAGTATGCCCTCTTTTCCCAGTCCAGTGTTAAATAATAGAGTCAATTGAGCGGCAGTGAAGGCCTTTCATTAGTGAGCCTTGTGAGAGCTTTTAATTCTAGTGTTGCGATGCGACATCTCACTGTAATGATGGAAAACCATTCGGAAAGCCCTGGATCAAGTCCTCTAATCACTTTAGCACATTCCAGCTCCTCTCTCCTCCTCCTCCTCTGATCAATGGGCTCTGAAAAGAGCCATAGTAGAATAGCATCACTCGCCAGAAAATATTTTTAGCAATATATGATTCTGAAAGGAGACACTTTTCCCTTTCTGTTCTGTGCCTTCCAGTTTGCACAGCTTGTCTCAGTCAGTAAGACAAACTGTTTGTGCTGGGCTGTGTTCATTCATCCCGAGCTGCACTCTCACACTTGTGACTGAACTTTGAAATAAAATACGTCTTATCCTAATGAGATTTAACTCCAAAGTTCAACTCCGAACGGATTGAGGCACACATTGGGGGGCCTCATTTTGCTCCAGTTTTCCCTTTCTTTACTAATTACGCTTATTTTATTTATTTATTTATTACATTACATTAATTAACATTGCTGTAGAAATTAACATTCTAATCTATCATTTTAAAGCAAATTGAAAATAAAAAATCTCTCATTGCAAGGCTCAAGGTACATTTTAATAATTTAAGCTCTCCTATATATGGCAGTTAGGAAGGTGCTTAATGTTGTATTTCCAAAGCTGGACTGAGATGGATGTGGTGTTGAATGATGAGCTGTGTTGTTGTGTCTGGGCTGACAGGCCATTGAGCACTAGCAGGGCATGGGGCCAGTGCTCTGCAGCTGGCCCTCTCTGTACTGCCTTTGACTGGTGCACGTCCCTCCCCCATTACCCCATAGAGCCATCCTTCACTGACACACTGGTGGAATGGCTCAGTAAGTGGGCTGCGTTGTGTATGTCGCTTGGCGTAGGAGTGTGGTGTTGCATTCATTTCCAAAACCAGTCGGCTGCCTGTGCAAGTTCCTGTGCAAGTTAAACAGCTCGGTTTCATTGAGCATGTTCATTTACATTCTGTGAAGGCATCATTCAAACGTGTGTTGCAACAGTTTAGGTCTTTGAGTTAAACGAAGCATAACTTCCTCATGTGTGCAATTATATAAAAGTTCCATAATTTTACAGTGACCAAACTGGAACCCATGGAAACTGGTATAGTTGTTGTAGTCCATTAACGTTTATTTTTTTAGGTAATGTCTTAGGATTAAAGTGTGCTTCATGACAATTAGAGTTGACCATAATACAGTAATGTTAAGTACAGTTGACCGTTTACAGTCAAATAAAGAGGTACATATTGTTTAATCAGCCACACACAAGCACACATATACTGTAGGCAGTTGGAACCTGAGGGTTGTTTATGATGGCTTTATCAGGGAGATCCGTCTCACACCTGTTCTCTCTGAGCGACTCTAAAGCAAACACAAGAACTTACGAGAGAAAAGCAGCAGTCTACTGCTTGTTTAAGCACAGTGAAGAAATAATGCACATAATACCTTTACCATGTTTGAAAAGCTTTATGTCCCCACTTTCATGATAGTAATATGGACTTTCCTGCTAGGTGTAACTGGATGTGAGAGTATGAATTCATGCTGTTTTTCTCTTGTTCTGAATTGTCAAGGTCTTGATGCCAGTCTCCAACAATATGTTGCCAGCTTTGAGAGAGAGAAGATCAGTGGAGAGCAGCTGTTGAAGATCTCACACCAGGATCTGGAAGAGCTTGGGGTGGCTCGCATCGGTCACCAGGAGCTGGTTCTAGAAGCAGTGGACCTGCTATGTGCTCTGGTCAGTACTAAAGACTTACCCACAGTCAAAGTTCCTATGTTTAATATGGTCGCTATTCCTCATGTGCACTATTGAGCGTCACAGAAAGGGTGTAAATGAAATGAAAGTTGCAGCGAAATGCAAAATATTTTTTGCTCCATGTCTACAAACTGAGATGCTGCTTGTACAATGGTTTGTCTCAGTTGTTGAGCTTTGAAAGGAAAGCAGCTGATGCGGTCAAATTTGGGTTTGATTCAACTTCTATTAAAACTGCAAAGCAAAAACGCTTTCTGTCTTTTACTGTGGCTTTGCTAGTTTGCTAGTTCCACTAATTAAACAAATAAATTTCCACAATGTGGAAATGTGTACACACACATGGATAAAGGATTTTTGTGTCATTCATGTAAATTTTTGTGGGTTAATAATAATAATAATAATAATAATAATAATAATAATAATAATAATAATAATAATAATAATATAGTAGTAGTAGTATTGAATGATTCCTTGAAAAACTAAAAATATTAGTTTTCATCTTTTCCCAAGAAAAGAATTCCATGTGATTTTGTATGCATATATTCCACACAAATCAGGCACCAATCTTCTCACTCTCAAGAGAAGTAACATTAAACTGTGGTAAGGTACAGTACCTTGCTAACTTGTGTAACGTTAGCATTTTGTTCGTGCTAAATTTTAAGTCTAACAAGTTAAGCCTGATTTATACTTTGCCTCCCAAGCACTTTTCAGGAGCCTGTTTGGAAGGAACCATAAATAATGGCCTTGTGATGTGTCATGTGAACTGTTTTTCTTCTAACTGTTCGATCTGAAAAATCTTGCTTTATAAATGATAGTGCAGTTGCTGTATGGGGCAAGTGAGGTATGTTTACAACAGATATTGATTTATCAGATATATTTTTGGACATGACCTTCCAAGTCTCCTGTACTTTTACAAATCAGAATTGTTTGAAAGTCCAGCATAATGACAATGATAATCTTAATGATAATCAATGATGAGTCTTCATTGAACACAGCACAGTGAAATTCTTTTCTTTGCATACCTCAGCATGCCAGGAAGTTGGGGTCAGAGCACTTGCTCAAGGGCCCAACAGTGGCAGGATGCCCTGTGGGCAAGGGTTACGAGTGTTAGTCATCGAAATATCGGCATTTTGTGTCATTTAAAGGACAGCTACACAAAGCAAAAATGAAAACGCCCATCTTGAGTCCATGTCCTTCTTTCCTCGTTCTTTTCATGGGATGCATCTTTGCAGCTATTTTATGAAATGTTTTTCTGAAAAAGACAATGAGGTTATATTGATGTCATGCTTTTGTACTCTGTCCTGTGTACACAGGTGGACAAACATGGGTTAGGTCTTGTTCATTCTTATAAAAGTTACTTTTCTAACCTCTATCTCCTCTATAGCTTTAATGAGTAAAGTATGTGTGTGAGAAGCTTTTAACTGGAGATGTTTTTTGCACACTCAGCAGTATATGTTAATAGTGTAATTACATTAACAAGATTACAGCAAACTGAACGGTCTTAAATGAATTTGTACAAGGGAAAGTTAGGTAGAGGTAGGTTAAAGGTGGGTGGGGAGATAAACTAAATAGTTTCAAGCTGTGCTCTGCAACATTATCAACCTCTGTTTGGGCAGATGGAATTGCTTTACATTTTACCACTTCCTGCATCATAAAAAGCAGTTTTAAGCTCTAGTCTTTGATCGCTGAGAGGTTTTCGTGAGATTCTTATGCTGCTGGAGACTCTCCACTAAATAGTTCTGAAACCTTCTTCAGTTTGCACTAGATCTAAAACACTGAATCAGTTTTTGTTTTCTATGAACATGGCTGCCATTCATATGGTAATCAAGGAGGATTCATAATATCATTTACATTTATTTGGCAGATGAGCTTATCCAGAGTGACTAGAAGTGCTTTGCAGTCTCTGTTAAAAAGACATCCTCATGCTATTTTACTAGGTCAGAGACTAAGAATACCATCAGTCTAAAATCCATGTTGGGCAGTATTGGGTACATATTTATGAAGAAACATACCATAATTTCCGGACTATAAGCCGCTACTTGAACACTGCATCTTAAACAATGATGCGGCTAATTTATGGATTTTTACGGGCTAACGAGCTTCATGCCGCCAAAACATTTAGCCTCGTCACATTGAAAAAATTAAATTACCCAACAGGTCACAGTGGACCAATGAAACTGTTCGAATTAAATCTAACGCGCTCACACTACATTCTTCAGATCAGTCGTTTAGCCTTCATGCACACCCCCTCATCAGGGAAACACATGAATATTGGTGACGTCATGTCTCTGCCCCGTCTTGTCATGTGTTGTCGAGTCACATGTGTATTGGTATTGCCCGCAGCTGTTAGCAGTTTGGCTGGTGTGTATATATACCGGGAGCCATGACACACACAACGCGGGTAATTAGATATAGAGTTAAAATTAGATAGTGAATATAGTTAGTCTTTGTTCATGCCATGTGTCTTAGTTAGCTTATAGCATAGCTTAGCCTGTAGCCTAGTAGCTTATAGCTTAGCCTGTAGCCTAGTAGCTTATAGCTTAGCCTGTAGCCTAGTAGCTTATAGCTTAGCCTGTAGCCTAGTAGCTTTCAGCTTAGCCTGTAGCCTAGTAGCTTATAGCTTAGCCTGTAGCCTAGTAGCTTATAGCTTAGCCTGTAGCCTAGTAGCTTATAGCATAGCTTATAGCCTAGTAGCTTGTAGCATAGCTTATAGCCTAGTAGCGGATAGTATAGCTTTGAGTTGTATAGACTTAGTTTAGAATATAGACGTAGAAGTGGTTTATAGAGTATAGATATAGAGTCTTTGTTCCATGTCCATGTTCATAGTCATTGTCAAGTTTCATGTCATAGTTAATGTTTAGGTTAGTTGGTTTAGTTAGCTTAGTTCATTGACTTGGTCATGTTTTGTTTCTCTTGAGTCTGCTCTCCTCTGTTTCAATAAAAGCTCTCGTCCTAACTGCACTTGCATGCGTCCTGCTTCGTTTACGTCACGAATCGTGACAGTTACGACGTGGACACCTGCGGCTTATAGAGAAGTGTGGCCTATATATGTACAAAAAAAATTTTCTTTTTAAAATTAGCGGGTGCGGCTTATATTCAGGTGCACTCAATAGTCTGAGAATTACGGTAAGTAAAATAACAAAGTGCTAATTGAAGTGCTTGGTGAAAAAGTAGGTCTATCATTTTTGTTTGAGGACAGCCAGTGACTAGCTCATTTTAGCATCTGGGTGCTAAGAGAGACTTGATGCATGTCTTCCTTGTATCCTGAGAGATGATGGGTCCAGTCGAGCGATGCTAGAGGCCTGGAAGGAGCATGGGGCAAAGCTACAATCTATGTTTAAAAAGACTTATTTTTGCCCACACTTGTTTTTTTGTGTGTGTGTGCACATGTAATATATAAAATTTGAGATGCACCAATGAATCGGCCAATAAAGGCTATTTTTTTCCTGCTATTGGCCGATAATTTAAAAACATCCGATGATCAGGGCCAATAATATCCTGTCAATCAAAAGAAGGCGGGAAAACACATCGATTTCGTGCTGTGTGTAAAGATGTATTTTGTGTGGAATGATGACAATACTGCAGTTTGTAATATCTGCACCGCTAAAATTTTACAACAGAAGTGAGCAGCAGCGAAGCAGCGTTGAGTGAAATTTTTCCCCCGTTCTACTCATGTGCTGCTCGTGCTGAATTAAAGAGCCAGTACACCATTGAAATATTTAAATGAAGATGAGTGACAAAGTAGTATATACTGAACAGAAAAATATATTTGTATAGTAGTATATTTCATATGCAGTTCATGTTAATGAATTAATATAATCAAAAACGTTTATATTAGGCCTATATATTACCAGTTTGATGTTCAATGATGGAGTAGAAATGCTTTTGTTTATGGTGAGTGAACGTGAGCCTAACAGGAGGTTTTTTACAATTCAGTTAATGTTAATATGAATGAATAACATTCAATAAGTGAGTTTAGTTAATGTTAATTTTAGTAATGTGTTTTCTGTTTATGAGACCAGTTACTGTGAAACAACTTTTTGAAATGGAGAGAATAAAGTTCTTATTTGCATTTCCTTCAGAACTGTGGAATTAATTATTATTAATTTAAAAGAAGGCATAAAAGGCAGAGCTATTGGTATCGGCCGATATCGCGCTGAATAATTGGTATCAGCTGAGAAACTTAGTATCGGTGAATCTATTACATATATATTTATATATACAGTCATGGACAAAATTATTGGCACCCCTGGAACTTTTCCAGAAAATGCACCATTTCTCCCAGAAAAGTGTTGCAATGACAAATGTTTTGGTTTACACATGTTTATTACCTTTAAGTGCACTGGAACAGCACAAAAAAGCAGAAGAAAAAAGGCAAATTTGACATATTTGAGATGCATATATATATATATATATATATATATATATATATATATATATATATATATATATATATATATATATATATGGTGTGATGTAAACTTGTTTATGTTGACGCTTTGATTATGCTGGTGATTATTCAAGCTGAAGGAAAAGGAAAACATTCTCTAGGATCTGCTGGCTCTAGGAGTGCTGGCTCAACTGGTCTCCCATTGGTTAAATGATGTAAGTACCTTTGTCAGGTGGTTTGAACACATGGAAAGCCTTTGGTTAGGGTGAATGAAGTACTTGATTGATGCTTATGTCTCACTTTATGAACTCTATGGTATATCCCATTATCCAGCACCCCTAATCTTATGGATGGTGTAATATGGCCCACACCTTGTGCATACACAGAACAGATTTCCACAAGACTACAAATTTTCTTTTGATCTACTTTATAAATTTGGCCTGGGTTGATTTGTTTGTTGCTGTAAGAGTTGTTATATTAGATAAATCTCCTACTTCACATGTAAAAAAAGAAGTGGAAGATGTGAAGTAAACTTTAGACATGAGGAACATCTCAGCAGGCCACTGGTGCCATGGGAAGTGTTCATCAAGGAGCACTGCTTACCCCCTTTCATAGACTAGACCATTTGAGGAGGGTTTCCTTGAAATGTATCTCATGGGCCCTTGAGAAGGAGCTAGCTTAAATGTTACAGTGACATTTTATGGAGGTGAATGTCAACACCTTTCAAAAGAAGTGTATTTATCAAATCCCACATCTTTTCACTTTGCTGAGAGAGAGAGAGAGAGAGAGAGAGAGAGGGGAGGATTGCATCATCATTGCAAACTGTTAAGAATATTGGTCTGTCGTTTCCATTTTCCTGTTGCATGATCATAATGAATAATCATGTGTGTCAATGTGTGAATGTCATTACATACAGATCCCGTCTTTGCTTATACAGTATACACCTGGTGTATACTGTATTATACTTACTCTGCTCAGGTTTCACTATATATAAATGTAAAACAAATTAAACTCAGCACGGCTAGATGTCAGTGAATTGGACTGGGACCATAATATAGCTTTTGCAGAGATTGCGCTGAAATCTTATACCACTTTATTTTTCCCTCAAGCTATGGCAGCCCCATTGGTGGAAAGTGTGTTCTATTGTCTCAGAGCTCTGGAATATATATTAAAGATGTTCCAGCCAGCTCTATGCAGTGGAAAGATCTATGGCTAGCATTACCAGCACTCCAAAATTCTCCCCTGGCAAATCATACTAGATTCTCAAACAACACAGGAAACAGATACGACACCTTATAATGTTTTTCCACTTAACAGCATTGCACAACACTGCTTTGGAACAAACCCAAATCTAGAATTGGGCACATCAGTTACATATCACTACAATTACATAACATTACTAGGCTGCAGATAATGATTATTTTGATAATTGATTAATCTGTTTATTATGTCTGATTAACCGATTAGTTGAATTACAAATGCAATTTTTATTTTGTGTATTTTGGTTTTTTTTTAAAACCTATTATATCACATTCTGATCATTGATCTGATCAAACATTGTGCAAATTGAATGCTAATTTAAAAAAAACTATTAAATGTATCTATGTGGTCTATGCTATACATTTGTGCAAAGGAGTTAAAAAATATATTAAAATTATATTTTGAAAACAAAAAACAACTGATTGTCCAGTTAAATCATTATATTAAAAATGCTAAAAAGAAAAACTAAAGCAAGTGTTAGCTGGTAATAGGTTGAATGTTCTACAGTAACACACATTCACTCATCTGAACACTGTAAATGTATGACACTTCTTACATTTATATACAACTACATCATAACTCCATTATAGTTGATGCTCTCATAAAAACACACAATTACTTTTGTTTCTAAATATAGCTAAATATAGACTTTATGTAAAATGGAAATAGTACCGTGAATTTTGAATGTTTACAGATAAGGATATAAAGGTAAAAATGTTATTTCTGCACTGAAGAAAACATGTCTGGAACACATTAAACATCTGGAACACATCTGTCGCTGCATCTGACACGACAAGCCACGTTAATACAGTTTTGTTTGTTTGAAGCACTTAATATAAAACAAACATTCTCATGTTTTGGATAACCTGGATTGTGCACTTTGGGGTTAGGGTTTTTCAGATGTGTTTTATTCATAGAAATGCGTTTTTCACCATTGTGAACTGACGTCACAGACAGGGGTTATCCACAGTAAAGTCACAGCCCCAACTAATCGTTAATGAAATTTGTTGTTGATTTGTTTTAATTATTGATTATTATTGATTTTATTGATTAGTTGTTGCAGCCCTAAACACTACCATGAAAGTGTGAGTTTCTCTGGAAGGTATTGAGTAATAACTAGTGATGGGCACAAGTTTATTACTTAATAAACAAAAGTTAAAATGAAAAACTATTTCCACCAGGTTGTTTAAATAAAGCAGAGTATACATATTAAGTTCAATTTTAGGGAAGTTCTTTTCTTCATATATCCTAACTTGATAGAAATCTGGGGTCAGAGTTCAGGGCCAGCCATCATATACATCATATATATGGCTATACATCAGGCATTGCAGTGTTGGGGTTTGAACTCACTACCTTCTAATCAGAGTACTTTAAGTTAAATAGGAAACTATTTTGGATTGGATCATGGGAATGTAAAATCAAGCTGCATAGCAACAAGAAATCATTATTGTAGTTAAATAAAACTAATCAGAAACATTAAATGTTGTAATAAAATTTTGCTATTGCAATATCACAATAGCAACACTGCACTGATTACACAGGTAGATGTTGACCTTCTATGGGATTAATGCCTGTCACACCTCCTCATGGTGCCTTGCCACCATTCATCCTAACGCAACCAAACCATACAAGTCTCCCAGTGCTAAGGCTGTAGTGAGCCCCACTGGCACCATTAATGCATGATTAGTGCCACTGGTTCCATATGGCATAGGTCAGCTTCAGGGTTGTCAGCCAGATACCACCGCTCAACACCCTCCCTTTATCCCCAGAAAGTCTCCTGGTGGCGGAGCAGCAACTAGACCTTGGGTTAGATGTTACTATCCGAACACTTCTCCTTTCTCATCACTAAGACTCAAAACTGCTTTTTTCTGCCACTTCAGCCAGGTCTTTCAGGGGCTTCTGCTGGTTTGCTCCAGTTACTCCCATATCCCTCAGGAGGCGAACAGTTGATGTTCCAAAATGTAGGATCATGGTTAATTGGCTACGTTGAGCCGTACTATACCGCATCGTTCCGGTAGAGATGCAGTATAAAAGTGTCTATGCTCGGTTTCCCCCTGATTTAAGAACGAGAGAAATTGGGACAAATCCCACCAGCTAAGTTTATTGAAGGCTTTTCCTTTTGTCCAAACATGTTGTTAACGTGCTGCCAAATTGTGTGAAAGGGTTTACTTTATTATTCCTCCATTCCTCCTTGTAGTTATCGCCATATTGTACAGCCATGTTGCCCTGAAAGTTTTGATGCACTTCAAAGCAAAAGAGAACATGCTGGAGTTCTTTGGACTGTCTGCTTCTTCGCCATACAGCATAGTGATTATTGAGTCTTCAGAACATCTGTAAGAAAGTCTGTCTAAACTTGATTATATTTAGTGCAGTAATGAAAGCTAAATGTGGGGTCTGCTTCTTTTGCCAAAACAGGACTCTGGGGCTCCCATCACCAGCAGTTAAAAAGATAGTTAAGTCCAGACTAGATGGTGCACATGGTTCTTTGATCCACATATCTCCAGTTAACATTTTAAATGGGAAAAGCTGGGCATTCCATTGATCTACAGCATCCATATGTGTTTGAGAAAGCATTACAGGGCTAGTTAATAGGAAGAGCTAG